>CAOLHI010002180.1:0-277353 GCA_948474755.1 Ctenosaura bakeri
AAAATTCTGAATAGTCTTTAAAAACTGCACAGATTTCAACAATATTCTTGCAGAAAGTAGAAAAAAAAATCTTGCCTAGATGAAATAAATTTATGAAGAATTATATCCCAAGACCCTTTCTGCACCACCTTCCATCCCCTAAGAAGGACAGGACCACGACAGTGCTTCTGCATGATATCATCGTAGTCCCATCCTTCTCCCATCCTCAGGTGGCACAATCCTGGATTAAATCATTTTCCCCATTAAAGAGCTGTCATCGTACCACCATCCCAGAATTACCTGTCCTGTGGAAGTCACAGAAACACAATGGCTATGCTTCCTGCCCCAGCAAAGCCTGGGGAAGTGACTGGCTGTGCTGTGGAAGGAAGAGGTGTGGCCATTGTTCCTTCCACAGGGATCCAGCCAGTATGGAGGGGAACACTTCTGTCATGCTCTCCTCCTCCCAGAGCCACTGCCAGGATCCCCACCAGATACCTTTGCTAAAAAGTAGAGTGTAGAAATGACCCGAGTCTCTAGCTATCAACTGCTATGGCATCTACAGTACCTATTAGTTCTTCTTATCTGATGCAACTCCACCAATTGCTGATGTGAATCTTAACCTCATGCCATTAAGTATGTGCCTCGGATTTGAAGGAAAAGAATGCTTCTGTTTCATTACCAGCCTAAAATATCTTTGTTTAGCTCCAAGCTCCAGCTAAAATAATCAAACTAGCAAACAAACACATACAACCAGTCAAGGAATGCAAGCTATCATAAGATCTCTTTTAAATCTAGTAAAATGTGTGTAAAAAGGAATATAGCATTGGGTAACTTAAGAAAGTCATATTATTCTTTGGGGCTCAAGGCAATTATAACAATCCTTTAATGCAACAGAAGGTGCAGTGAAGGCCTGCAGGTTAAATTCTGTGTCCTTTATGTAGAGTTCACTGCGTGACCTGCCAAATACCAAGCATCTCATGTGATTCTCCTGCAGGCATTCCTGTATGGAAACTGAATGTCACACAGTCAGCTGGGTTTCAGGCATGCAGGAGAGCTGAAATTGGTCTTTCTTGGCAGGCAGCTAGGAACAGTCTATTTCTACGGAAACGTACCCTTTCACTCCTTTTCTTAGGAAGTGTTCAGCTTCATAGTTTAGTCATAGTAAAAACAGAAGTCCATGGACTTCTAAAAATATTTAATTGCATCCAGTGTTCCCCCCCTTCCTTCTTTTCTTTCCCTTTGTTTCTCTCATCCACAAATTCTATATTTTGATTAAAAGGCATTTGGGGCAGGATGCTATCTTTATTTATGCCACTTCTGCAAAATACTACACTCATTGATGGCATATACAATATAAAGCTTTTTTTTTTTTTTTTGTACAGTCAATTCTCACCTTATATACAACAAGCCAGCCACTTGGTTTTATGAGTGGGAGAAAAAAGAGGCAGGCCCTGATAACAGGGACATCCTGCGGCTTCCATGTCAAGGGTGTGGCAAATCCACTTTTGGTTTTACTGTAGATTTCAAAGATGATGAACCCTGTTCCCCAAACACGGTCAGCATCTTGACCAGCTGCTATGAAGTACAGAATAAAACCCAGAATGAATTGACCATGCTCCAGACATGAAAACCTTGATCTAAGAGATCCAAAGACGATCAAAACAGGAAATAAAAACAATATAGCTTGAACATATGTAAAGGAAAATGAGATGAGGAAAAGAATCTATTAGCAGCTTTAAGACTGATTATTTCAGTCTTTCATGAATACCAATCTACTTCTGTTACTACACCCAATACCCTCACTTTGAGAAGTGTGCTATTTTTCATAAATTAGACATATTTATGGTTGGAAGCTTGTTTGCAGAAGTGCTAACTGTACACAAGTAGCCATGTCAGGATGATCTCAGCATGGTTAGGTCATAAGTTCAGAGGGGATTAGATGGGAAAGCCCTGTGCTTGTGGGCTTGGGATGATCCTTTCAAAAGGGTGTAAGGCACAAGCACTCCTGGAAAAAATAGAGAGCAAAACTGTCCAGGTGAAACAGTCAAGCACCCCTGCTGTAAGCGTATGTTACAGAGATCTTCCCTATTTACCTTATCTAACTAAGACATTAAGAGATTGTTAAGACTCCCATCAATGCTTTGTCACCCAAAACTGAGAATCAGCCCATTCCAGACTCTTTGTAAGTTTGTGGGAAAGTAATTATTGCTTTGTTCACACTTCCTCCTTCAGGACATGAAATAGGATATAAAAACCCTAGCTCCAACCCCACTAACTCATAGTACATTGGGTATCATGCTACATGTGGTCCTCCAGACACCTGTTCTTTCATACTACCTTCAGACTCTTGTTTGAGCCACTTTGCTTCAATCTTTTGCTTCAGGACCAGTAAATATCATCCATTCCACCCAAAAATCTCTCTCTATCCAATCTTTCTCACCTTTTACTTTCATAGCCTTGTATGGTTTGTGAGATTGTTTGATTTCTTGGGTGTGTCTATTAATTTCAAATAAAATACTCCTTTAACTTTTAACTGGAGTCATCTTTGTAGTTAGCACTTCTGTACACGGATGAACAGATCCTGCTGTTACCCTCTTCTTGCAGGCCCCCTTTAAGCTATAATTCCTCCATTGTGAGTGGACCCCAAAGTCCCCCAGTTTTTAGATCAACACCTCTCTGGATGCACAGATGGAGTACAATAGCATAATAGCCACAAGTATTTAAGCATAGCTATACTATTGTGGGGGTGGGATCAGAATATAATAAGATACAAGATGCAAATGGTGACCCTGCCCAAAAGTCTTCAGAGAGATGTATGAGACTATAACAAGTCTCTCTAGTACCTGGCCTGGTAGTATTGTGGTATGAAAGCAATAAATCTGCATATTTAGAGTCAATGTCTTTGAAGTCTCAAACTTTTTGGAGGTGAATTTATTTGTTATATGTAAAGCTGCAAAGATTTGCATATTAACAAATGTAGTGTGCTGAGAAAACATGATCTCTGCTAATGCTCAGTTGATTGAATTTGTAAATACAGTAGGCCTGCCATATCCATGAGCTTATCACCCACAGATTCAACCCACCACAGATCACAAATAATATTAAAAAATCCAACTATTCAAAAAACAAACAAACCCACAAACCACCAAAAACAGAAAGATTTAAAAAAAAAAAAGGCAGTGTGAGACTTCTCATCTCTCTTCCACACTGACCAGTAGCCTTTCAAGAGGACCAGGGTTGAAGCTATTCTAAGGTGCTTCACTGAGGGTGAAGAAGCCACTGAAGTGGAGTGGGGGAGAAAGAGCAAGAGGGAGAAAGAAAAGGAACTGGTTGTTGGGGTGGCGTGGGGTGGCTGGGGCTTATGCACTGGGCAATTGCCTTGTGGTGTGTGCAGGTGGTGGTGGAGTAGAAGGGATCATTTGAATCCATGCAAATGGAGTCTCTTTATGTAAAGTTCCCTTATATAAGTGACTTGAGCATCTGACCTTTTTGGTATCCTCAAGAGGTTCTGGAATCAATCCATCATGGATACTGATGTCCCACTGTATATTTCAATTAATTTGTTTCTCTTATGAAGTGGATAGCTAATGGAGGAAAACCCACTAGCAGAAAATAGTGATAAGAGCAACATCCGCAGAGCTCCTATATCCAGATTGTACTTCAGCTGGCTTCAGTAACACCATATATTCAACCATTATAGTCATTTTGGTGTGTGCTCTTTGAAGATATTTTCAATTGATTAATTGATTGGTTTATTGGATGATGATGATGATGATGATGATGATGATGATGATGATGGTTTCTTGATTAATTTATTTATTGTCTCTTAGTCTGCCAGGCCTCCTAAGTAATGTACATCAGATAAAAACATTTTTAAAAAATTAAGTATAATCAGATAAAAACAGACTAAAACAGTTTACTTAAAAATAATTTTCAAATTATATGCAGTTTAAACAGCCAGAGCAGCTACCCTGGTTTTAAGGAAAAACTACCATGTGAAATAATATAATTGTATGTTTCTGACCTAGCCTAAATACTCTAAAGGTGCCAGATCCTGTCTGATCTTGTTAGCTAAGCAGAGTTGGCCCTGGTTAGTAATTAGATGGAAGACTGACAATGAATAATAGCTGTTGTAGGCTATATTTCAGAGGAAGGAATGGGCAAAACCATCTCTGAGTATTCCTATGAAATTCTTGTGGTCATCATAAGTCAAGAGATAACTTGAAGACACATACATGAAGTTTCCTGACAGTTGCTCAGAGGGGATGAAGCCAGCCTGACTTACTTTGGGAGAGATTTTACCTTTGGGGTTGCTACTAAAGAGAAAGTCCTGTTATGTGGATTCATCAACCTAGCCTCTTGGAGTGATGAGACACACAACTGGGCCAAGTAAAAGACATCATCCCTAATCACTGACCATGTTTTCTGAGGCTGATGGATGATTCATTTCAAAATACAACACTTCCAGATAATGCCTCCTTCAGTTGCTTCACTTCTTGCTCCTAAAAAAAAAAACTTTGCTGGCAAGAAACTCACATAGTTAATGGACATATAGACATAACCTATGAGTGTTCCATTTTAAGTCAGAGCTTGAAGTAATAAACAAATCTCCCGATGCTGTCCCCTTATCATATAATAAAGAACAACCCAAGTGAAGTCTATGAAATCTGTATCAATCACAGTCCATGGGAAGATTGCCAAGATAAATTGTTCAAAATGCTAAGGATGCAACGTCCAAGATGAACAGCCTAATTATGACCTGATAATTAAAACTAAATTTCCTGTTCATTTGTTCAGGATTTTTAATTTTGAGTGAAACACTTTATATCCTTCAGGTTATACAGATGAGTCCTACTGATGGCTAGAAGAAGAAAAAAATCAAATTTTTGAAACCTACTCATTCATTTTTGCTAAATGACAATTCTGATGTATGTGATATCCTCCAAAACTGTAATTTCCCCAATTAAAGTAGTTGCTTTTTTAAAAAATGACTCCTTTTTTTAAAAAAAAAAATAGTTTCCTAGGAAGCATGACTAGGCATAGGTTGCTCAACCTTTTATGCCTAAAGCTCTCTGGAGATCATTTAAAAACTACTGTTCTTGGGAAGTTAGAAAATCCAGTATTTACACTAAGAGACATGACTCATGAATGAACATTATGCATCATGGCAAATCACAGAATAGGCTCTCACTGTGTGGATCTACACTTTTCTCAACAAGACTCATCTTTGCAAATTACTGGCTCTATTTTTTTCTCAAGTTGTATGATGTCAGACAGAAAATACAGGTTTATATGTGATACTTATTTAGGAGTGGTTATGTCAAAACAAAACAAAACAAAAACATTTAACAGACACTATATAAAGTGTGTAGAAAAGCCACTGTATGGAGGGTGTCACTGTTAGGATCAGCTAAACCCTAACCTAGACCTGCTCTCCACTTAAAGATTCCAAGGATCATACAACAATCCTGTTACCATACCTTCAGTGCCGATGTAATTCTTGGTTGCATCAATAGGAGTATGGTGTCTAGATCAAGGGAGGTAATAGTATCACTCTATTCTGCATTGGTTAGACCTCATTTGGAATACTGTGTCCAGTTCTGGACATCTCAATTCAAGGATATTGACAATCTGGAGCGTGTTCAGAGGACGGTGGCCAAAATGGTGAAGGGTTTGGAAGCCATGCCCTATAAGAAGTGGCTTAGGGAGCTGGGTATGTTTAGTCTGCAGAAGAGAAGGTTAAGAGGGGACATGATAGTCGTGTTTAAACACTTGAAGGGATGTCATGTTGAGGAGAAGGAAGCAGGCTTGTTTTCCGTTGCTCCAGAAACTAGGACAAGGAGCAATGGATTCAAGCTGCAGGAAAGGAGATTCCACCTGAACCTCAGAAAGAACTTCCTGATGGTCAGAGCTGTCTGGCAGTGGAATGTGCTGCCTGGGAGTGTGGTGTAGTCTCCTTCTTTGAAAGTTTTTAAGCAGAGGCTGGGTGGCCATCTGGTGGGAATGCTTTGATATGTGTTCCTGCATAACAGGGGGTTGGACTGATGGCCCCTGGAGTCTCTTCCAACTCTATGATTCTATAACTTATTTCTGTCCAGGAACTACTGAAAGTCGTGGTTATGACCTATGAAGCCCAATATGACCTGAGACCAGACTGTTTGAAAGACAGCTCTCTCTCTTACGAATCCAATCTTTAATATCTTCAGGACAGAAATGCCAAATCTGGTGAAGAGATGAGAGGGGGATTTCTCAGTGGTTGTTCCCAGAGTCTGGAAATCCTTTCAAGAGGACCTGGGTTTGTTCCCTCTCTGTTATCCTGATATATCTCATGTTGTTAATAAAGGAATTATGACCTTACAGGTGTTACTTTCAGTATAACCCTCATATATTATGTTTTAATTTTTTTAAAAAATGTGCATTTTATTACTGATAAGCACCTTGAGCAGCTTTTTGAGTGAACAGGTAGGGTATTGAACAAATTGATTCAATCAATCAATCAATCCTGTATTTATGCATGTACGCGCACATGCTTGCAAATAAGCTCCCTGAAATCAATAGTCTGAGTAAGGGAATGTGCTGTTTTTCCAATCAAAGGCAGAAAGGCAATTCTTAATGTTTAGCAAAAGTCTGGCCAACAGAGCCACCAAAAGTGGATTCTAGCACGGGTTTTTTTTTTTTTTTTCAGGTGTGCCCCAGCTGTTTGTCAGGAGTAGGTCTGAGTGATTGGTAGGGTTGTCAGTGGTTGGCTGTGGGCTGGCTGGTGAACTTCTGGGGCAGGTTGATAGCTTTCAGCCAAGTAGGAAAAGAGCTCCTGGCTATGCATAAATGGGAGGAGTCCAAGTAAGGGGGTCTTCTCCTGCAACATTTAAATTCAAAAGACCAAGGGGAAAGAACACTGTATATAATATTATTCCAGTTCAGCAATATGCATTTTTGTGTGATTAATTCAGGTTTTGTCAGGAAAGTACACTTAATGCTGTAGTTTAGGCACTAATTTTAGGTAGAAAACAAAATAAATCTTTAAAAAAATGCTAGTGAATGGAGAAATTTCTTATATAGTAACTGAAACAATTGTTCACATTTTGAGTTATTGACAGCAGCTTATGTTGAAGAATACCTATGTTATTAAGAGTAAAGGAACTTGTAAAATATCTCATTTTATAAATCCAGAGCTGGCTGGCATCCTGAAAACAGGTAAGTATACACTTTACTGTAAATATTTAGAGTGCTATTCTGAATCAAGAATCAAATCAGATTAATTGGATTCATTCAGAAAGATTTAGGAGATGGCCAATTTGAGTTGGAGCTCTTACAAAGCACACAACATTGAAATCCAAACTTTCCTGAAGGCCAACAATGGATTAATTGTGTTTCCAAAAATGGATGTATTTCTCCACAGACTCATTATCATCATCATCATCATCATCATCATCATCATCATCATCATCATCATATCAGGGTGGGGAGCACGATGTGTGATAATGGGCTCTCCTGTTATCTGAGCAACATAGCTGAAAGGTATAATCTCCTTACTAGGTAAACAAAGGGTTAAGAATATGTTTGGTTGAAATTACATTTATTGAGATTAGCATTCAAGGAGCAACAGAAAACATGAGAGACAATTGCCCAGTGGGGAAGAACAGTTTGGGGAGAAGCATGGAAGCTTTGAGATGCTTCTGAATGAGAGCTTATAAAGCCTCAAGGGCTACAAGACTCAGATAAAGAAATGAAGAAATTGATGGAGATTTGTGGTGGTGCTGCCTGCCTCATCTAGGGTGCTTGGTCATAGGCAGAACCAAAGCAAGCCAGACTCCCATCTTCTCATCGACATCGAGACCCAGGCCATCTCTGCACAAAACGCTATGATTCCATTTTCAACATCCTATGTAATCCTGGCATTTGCAGTTTAGGGAGGGGCCAACCGACAAACTGCAAACCCCAGGATTCCATAGGATGTTGAAAGTGGAATCATAGCGCTATAACAGTCTTGTGCGGAAAAGAGCCCAGAACTCCATCTGTACTGTGAATAGAACAGGAATCTTTAACTAGTCATGTTAGAGCTCATGTTCTTTTTAACTTTGACTGAATAAGATTTAGGCTGTGTTTGTAACTTTGCAACTATTCCTAAGTAATGCCTGAAGGAAGGTGCTTTCATGTGTAAGATTTCCTTTTGCTAAGATAGATTGCCTGCTTTGAATAAAGGCTTTCCTTTTAAAGACCTCCTCTTTTCCGCACTCTTTTTACGTATGTGTGGACATATGTATAGGATTCTCATCTCCCATAGAGAGGGGGAAAATTAAGTTTCTGCAGTGTCAGAGGTGAAGAAAGTTAAGTTCCCCAGTAACTTCCCACTGAGTTACTGAGTCACAGGAGTTAAATCAGTGGCTGGTGGCAGCTAGGTTATCTTCAGAGGTCCTGTCTCCCAGTCACGAGCGGGACGCAGGATTGTTACAGGGAGGTAGGGAAGTCACATGCATTTGTTTTTGTTTTTTCCCCCAATATTTTTTATTAAAACACTAAAAAAACTAAACATAACATAGATTACCTAACATTCATAACAAAACAAACATAATAACATACCAAAACATACATACAAAAATATATAAATAATACACATACAACATACCTTATTACATATCCAAACAAAACATAAAGAACTTCCCCTTTTATTGAGATCCAGCCTTATAATCTTCAAACAAAAAGTGTTACCTCTGTATATCAGAAGGGGAAATAACAATATTCCTTTTAACACCGTTATCTTTGACTTTACTTACATAATAATTATATAATATTTTAATGTTACTATTTAATATTAATATTTTAATATTAACTATTTTGTTTCGTTCAGTAAGTCCTTAAGTTTCACATAAAATTGTCAATATACTTTCACATCCTGATTCTTCCAAAAATTGCCTTGTTACGTCAACACATCTTCTCTTATTCCTCCCTCCCTCCCTCCCTCCGCAATATTACCTAAGGATTATCTCTCATTATTTTAACAATAGATATCACTTTCCTGCTTATTCCTTATATTTATTATTTTACTAGGATTGATATTCAAATTTAAAAACCTTTAATTGAGATTTCCTTATTTTCCAGAAACTCTGTGAATGGTTCCCATGCTTTATAGAATTTACTGTCCATCTTATTGTCCAATCTGTAAGTCAGTTTGTCCATCTGTGCTATTTCCATAGTTCTTTCTAACCATTCGTCTACTGTTGGAATGCGAGTTGATTTCCAGTGTTTAGCACAGACCAATCTGGCTGCTACAATCGAGTGCAATAATAGTCTTTTGGTGGTAAAATCCATTGAGTTGTCTACACCGAAGACTCCCAATAAAAAAATTTCAGGAAGTAAATCAATTTTCCTTTTCAAAAATTTTTGGATACTTACTCGTATGGCATACCAAAATCTCTTTGCTCTGTCACATCCCCACCACATATGATAATAAGATCCCACTTGATCTTTACATTTCCAGCAGTGACTATTCATATTCTTATTCATTTTAGCTAATCTGCTTGGTGTCAGATACCAATGATACACCATTTTCAGCACATTTTCCTGTAATGCATAGTATCTAGAATATGATATATTGTTTTTTCCAGATTGTTTCCCAGTTGGAAGTCACATGCATTTGTAACTGGCAGCTCTAACTTCTAATCACAGTGTATGGATTTACTAGAGCTACCAGTACATGCAGGGAGAGATATTGGAGTGATATCATGCAGTTCTGGTCTTGCATTTGCTTCTCTTTCATCATTCCTTCTGCCAAGATCAGGAATGTTAGAACTGTTTCTGATGGACTGTGAAGGATGTAATTTGTGGCTCTTGCTTGGGAAAGTTCAAGTGCTACTGCCTCTGCCATTGTACTTTCTAAATCCCTCATCCAGCCTGTGTTGTTTCATTTTCTGTCAGTTTGGTTCCACTTGAGCAGAAAACAAAACAAGTTTTAAACTGCTTTTAATTCATTATAACTGCCTACTGCCTGCATCCATCCTTTTGAAATTTTGCAAGTGTCTTGCCTAGAGACACAACTATGATATGTATGACTACGACATATGTGATACTTTTAGCCTAGGGCTTCAGATGTGACAGAGAGCAGACTGAGCTCTGAAGAAAAGTTTTATGCTTCCAATGATCCTTCTCTGTGTCCCAAAAGATCTTATTTATTTAATATGCCACCTTTCTCCAGGGAAGGGACCCAAGTTGGCATGGCAAGGACAGTTGCTTCTTTTCTGTGAGTGCTTATTGCCTCTCTTTTACTCCATGCTGACAATGGCTTTCCAACAACCTCAAGGGAAGAAACTTGAATGCATATACATTTGGCCCTCCACTTTTGTAGGGATTAGAAGCACAGCATTCTCCAAAATGTGGAAAAAACTGTGAATATTGTAAGCCTCCCCCCACTGTATTTAACAAACACACACAAAAGTATTTGGGTGGCTAGACCCAGCTCCAGGTATGTTCCCTTGCTAGCTCACTCATTCACATAGGCAGGAGATACCACCCCTACCCCTTCCCGCTCATGCGAGTGAGCAAAAGTAAGTGTATCCTCCTCCCATCCCATTTCCTCCCCCCTCCCACCTGTGCAAATAAGTGAGTGGGCAAACACACAGGACCTTCCACCTCCTGTCCCGTCCCTTTCCTGCCCATGTGAATGAGTGAGAGAGAGAATGTACACAGGCACCCTCCTTCCATCTGATCTTCTATCCCTTCCTCCCACCTGCCCATGTGAGTGAGTGAGCAAATGCATGTCTTCTTTCCTCCCATCCCCTTCTCTCTCCCACCCAAATAAGTGAGTGAACCCTCCTTCTCCTATCCCATCCCCTTCTGTCCTCCTGCTCACAACAGTGAGTGAATCCATGCATGCATGTATCCTCCCATCCCATCCTCCCCAGTAGACGACCAAAAAGAAAAAAAAAATCTGTGAATGCTTAACCTGTGAATGTGGAGTGCCGACTGTACATCAACTCCCTTCTTCACACACTCAGCAGGAGAAAGGAAAACAAGTGAATAGCTTTTAAATGGCCACATTGTCATAACTTCCCCCTTTTCTGTCTTAGCCTTTTTTTTGGCCCAGCAGGGACTCAAGTGAGTAGAGGAGGAGGAGAGGCAGCATGTATATGCCTAGGCCATTGGGAAATAGCAGCAGACAGCAAACTTGTAGTATGCATGTGACTTCTGTTGAGTCCACTAGTATCAACAGGCAAAAGGCTCAGCCTGGATGTGTGACCAAGGTTGCACAAAAACACACACCTGATTGTGACAGAACTGCTTTTTTAAAAACTCTCCTCTCACAATTCTCATTAAAAACAACAACAACACATATATTTGTGTGCAGAATAATTTCCCGAACACTTTGGCCATTTCCACACCGGGCTTCTGTAATGGTGCAGAGCGACCTCTCACAGAGGTCTTCTGCAACCTAGAGTGGACTGGCGTGGACTACTTTTTGTAGTTCCACACCAGAATCCACTCAGGAGCGGCCAGAACTAGCCACACTGCGTGTTTTTTTAAAAACCTCTTTTTCAAGGTTTTTAAAAACCACAGAGCGCACAGCCTCGTGCTGCTCTGTCACCCGGCTCCGATGTGGATTTGCAGGTGTGCGCAAGTGCGTGCCTGTGGACCTGCCGGGGGCAGGCTTTTGGCTGGCGAGTTTCTCCGGTTGGTGGAGAGCCTCCACCAACCGGAAGCTGCCATTTGGGATGCCGGAGGAATGTGGAGCAGCGAGCGAGTGCTCCTCCGCGTGGTGACAGACTCGCCCGGCTGCTGGTAAGCTCCGTTTTCGGGCATTTTCGCCCATCCCCCCCCCACATGTGGAAAGGGCCTTTGCTATCATAGAATCATAGAGTTGGAAGAGACCACAATGGCCACAGAGTCCAACCCCCTGCCATGCAGCAACACACAAATTGCCATCCAGCCTCTGTTTAAATTATCTGCAAAAAGGCAGCTTCACCACATTCCGAGCTAGCAGATTCCACTGTTGAATGTCTCTTACTGTCAGGAATTTCTTCCTGATGTTTAGGTGAAATTTCTTTTCATGTAGTTTGAATGCATTGCTCTGTGTCCTAGTCTCTGGTGCAGCTGGAACCAAGCTTGCTCCATCTTCCATATCACATCCCTTCAAATATTTAAACATGGCTCTCATGTCACTTCTTAACCTTCTTTTTATGAGGCTAAACATACCTATCTCCCTAAGCCACTCCTCATAGGGTAGGGTTTCCATATCCTTCACCATTTTGGTTGCCCTCCTCTGGACACATTCCAGCTTTTCAATATCCTTCTTTAATTGCCGTGCCCAAAAATGGATAAAGTATTCCAGGTGATGTACATATACCAGGTGAAAACCTCACAAAATTATTGCCACTGTATTATTCTCCCTGACTAGGTTTCCTGAGTGGCAAGAAAATGAGTAACAATGAATATTTTTCCCTTCCCTGCACCATATCTACAATAGGTCTTACACATGCACAGAGGAGCTTCTTTTTGGTATTAGGTTCAAACATCCTAATAATGCCAGTTAAAGAGACACGGATAACTCCAATGGGAAGTGTCATGGCAGTCCACTCAGGAAGGGTACTCAGCGAGTCTAGACAGTTACAATGAACCTCACTCCATGAGGCCTCCCCTGCACTTGTAAATCTTCCTCAGGTATTTCCATACTATTTGCCTGTAAAGATCAGAAACATATTGACACAAAAGACCAAATTCTTCATTTGTTCCCACTTTTTTCCCACATAAAACTTGGGCTTGTAAATTAGTGAAATGCATAGCTCTGCTGACTCATCATGCTTCCAGTAAATCCATTTTTTTTTTAAAAAAAAAATGCTTTTCAGAAACATGGTGGGCTACCAGGAGCCACTCTGTGACTAGGATCTTGATGACAAAATTAACACAAAAACATTATCTTGAAGAAGAAAATGAATGTATTGGAAGTACAGGAAGATGTACTTCTACCATACTTCATGAAAAAAAAGAAAGCTCTGAGCACTTTAAAAATGCAGTTTTAATTAACCTGTTTTAAAATGATTAACCAACAATTGCTTTTCCAGTAACTGCTTCGCATGGACAATGCTGTCAAAACAAACAACAGATTAATACAGCCAACATAGTGACTCATCATCATACAGAATGTGCACTCCAAGGAAGAGGATACTATGACTCCATTCTTAACTCCTCTCACTGTGTAGGCGTTTTAGATCAGAAACAGATGTTAAATCTCATGGCTGTTGCAATACTGAGGGCAGGCTATAGAGTGAAGATGTCAAATGGAATCAAATTGCCTGGTGTGCATAAGCAGGCACATGTGCATGTCAGAACTAACAGAACTGTATCTTTGTATCAGTGTGGAGACTGCATCCACATCTTTCCCTGGTTCAGTGTTAGGTTAGGTTTTCTCTACAGAAGCACATATATAGTTTCAAACACTATAGGCAAGACACATAATATAAGCAACACTTTTATTAAAGGGCTTAGAAGATTGGGTTAATACTTGTGCAATCATATACACATCCAACTGGTTTTGCATAGGGATCATACTACACTGGAAAAGGGAGGGTGATTGATAACACAGAGAAAGGTCTCTACAAATTCTCCATCCACTGGAGATAGTCTAAAAATTTCACTGGTTTGGCAAAACAGAGTTTGCTAGAAGTGCGGATGTGAATGTCCCTCTTTTAATTATTATTAATAACTGTAAGTAAAGCATGCCTATAATATTTTGGAATTTACCCCCTCTCTCAAAGAGTTAATGCAAGATCTTAAACAACTGCTGAATTTTGAATGCATTGAATATGATACATGTATATTCAGGCTGTTTTTTAAACATGTGTTCATGTGACAGAAATGGAGAGGTTGAAAGCTTACAGCGGTTCACAGTTCTTTCACCAACTGTGGTTCATCTTGAAAAAAGACGTATATTTCAAAGAACATTCAGGTCAAAGGGAGAACAACTGCTGCAAAACAACTGTTTGGATTTCAGTAGAGGACAAAATTATGGAAAAGGGAATACTGCTGTCTTCTGAGTGTTGCTTGTACATGGCAGGCCTGTGTGTGTGCAGCACATGTATTTGCATGCAAACACACAAATAAATGCACACTTGTTTGTTCTTTAAATGTTCCTGACCCAGTCAACTTTTAGAAGAGAAGGAAATGGCATGCTGATTAAAAGATTAAAAGAAAGAAGCTATTCATAAACATCCGAGGGTCTGTTGACTCCAATATATTTTTTATGTATAGGACCACACTTCAGCTGTGGAAGCAATAAGTTATAGCATACTGCACTGATGCAATTTAAAGCCATCAACTGCTTAATAAGGAAACGGCATAAAACAGTACTCCTATGGGTATAAGCGAAATTGGTGGCACTTAATAATGCTTGGATCCACAGTGACTCTCAAGATGCTTAAACAGACACATCTAAAAACACAATGGCCTCAATTCAGTATTCCCTCAGACAATGTAAATACTCATGTGTGCACCTTGTGAAATACATACCGTATTTTCCGGAGTATAAGATGACTGGGCGTATAAGACGACCCCCAACTTTTCCAGTTAAAATATAGAGTTTGGGATATACTCGCCGTATAAGACTACCCCTCTTCCAACGCACACCAAATAAAAATTAAAAAAACATCAGATTTGATTTCAATATGTCATAAAAAGACATATGCAAGTGTAGTGAAGCATTGTGTTTGCGTATGTCACCAACAGGATTCTAGCCATGCTCTTTTCTGGCTAAAATTTCAACAAATAATGTTTGTTTGTTTCTTTATATTTGTTTATGTTTTTATTTTGCAAAATTGCCCTGGCTTGGTTTGTTGGGGAAAGCCACTCACTAGATCCCAAACCAGTTCTGTCCATCTCTTTGCCATTTCTGCACTAGCCTGTTATAGTGCAATGATTCCACTTTCAACATCCTCTGGAATCCTGGGGTTTGCAGTTTTGGGAGGGGCCAACTGGTCCCTCCTGAAACTGCAAACCCCAGGATTCCAGAGGATGTTGAAAGTGGAATCATCATGTTATAACAGGCTAATGCGGACATGGCCTTTGGATGCCTGATAGAGAGACCCCAGACACACACAAGTGCTTTGTTGTCTAGATAAATGCCTGAACAGAGCTCACAAAAATTACTTTTTAGACTGTAGCTCTCAGAATTCCACAAGCAGCACAACCGTTGGCCCTTCTGGCAGGAGGATTCTAGGAGTTTTAGTACACAAACCTGCAAATAGCTTACATGCATCTAAGTGAGGCTCATCCATGTGTATATCTCTTTTCGAAGAGAGGCTGCTTTCTTGCTCTTTGTACTCATTCAAAAATCTTCCTCTCCACAGCTATCAAGCCCCAGAAAAAGCTACTGCTGCTTCTTACTGGTGAGGAGAAGAGGAAAGGAAAGGGAGGGGAAGAAGCAAGGAAGGGAAACAGACAATACACTCCATCTTGGAGTTTATCTTTATTTCTTCCCCACTTTGAGCCCAGACCAGCTGCCTCCCCCTCTCTCACCTTCCCATCAATAAAAAGCAACTTTAGAAACCTCTCTTCGGGCTTTACCTCTCCCCGCGCTGGCAGGAACTTCTGCAGCGGCGACGGGGCAACGGGGCCTCTCCACCCGCCCGCGGGAAGCTCTGCAGCAACCGGGCCTCCCCGCCACACTCGGCGTATAAGACGACCCCCGACTTTTGCAAAGTTTTTCAGGGGGTTAAAAGGTCGTCTTATACGCTGGAAAATACGGGTACCATCTCTCTGTCTAATTTTTAAGCACTGAATCTGCCTTTTACAGCCATTCTGTACCTTTATGGCAAGCAGGCAGGATCAGAGAAGTGTCCTTCTACGTTTCTTGCCCCCAGACAAACACATAATGGTAAGTCTTGGCATTTTCATGAGTCATTTGGGGTCTTCAGTGCTTCTGTAATAATTGTGCATCTGGCTATGGGGGCATTGTGCATTGCCAGACATGCCTCCAACCCTTTCTGCTTGCTGTAGAGTAGTCAAGAGAAGGGCTTTGGGTGCTGTGCAGAGAGAATAGGAATATCAATGCCCTCAGTGTCTTAGAAAGGACATCCTCATGTGTGAAGGACACTTACACATGTGGCTGTCCCTCCTTGAATTCTGGCCAATAAGTTACAAGAAAGCAAGTTAAATATATTATCATATAGAAACAAGATTGGAGATTGGAGAGCTGGACCAAAGCTAACAAAATGAATTTCAACAGAGAGAGAAATATAAGGTCCTACACTTAGGCAGAAAAAATGAAATGCACAAATATAGGATGGGAGACACCTGGCTGGACAACAGTACGTATGAAAGGGATCTAGGAGTCTTAGACCACAACCTGAACATGAGTTAGCAGTGTGATGCAGCAGCAAGAAAGCCAACATGATTCTTGGTTGCATCAATAGGAGTATGGTGTCTAGATCAAGGAAAGTAATAATGCCACTCTATTCTGCTTTGGTCAGACCTCATCTGGAATACTGTGTCCAGTTCTGGGAACCTGATTTCAAGAAGGATATGGACAAGCTGGAATGTGTTCAGAGGAGGGCGACCAAAATTGTAGCTGGGTATGTTTAGTTTTCAAAAAAGAATGTTAAGAGGAGACATGCTAGCCATGTTTAAATATTTGAAAGGATGTCAGATTGAAGGTTTGTTTTCCACTGCTCCAAAGACTAGGACAAGGAGCAATGGATTCGAACTACAGAAAAAGAGATTCCATCTAAACCTCAGGAAGAACTTCCTGATGGTCAGAGCTGTTCAGCAGTAGAATATGCTGCCTTGGAGTGTGGTGGAGTCTCATTTTTGGAGGTTTTTAATCAGAGACTGGATGGCTATCTGTTGGGAGTGCTTTGATGTGTGTTCCTGCACAGCAAGGGGTTGGACTAGATGGCCCCTGTGATCTCTTCTGACTCTATGATTCTAAGTGAATTAAAATAATTTTAAAAGCACAACAAGAGGAAAAAATACTTGAGTACAAAAGCACCCCTGTCAAGTGCCCATTCTGCACATCAGGTAGGCATAGTGGATTGAATGTGAACTGAGTAGACCTGGATTCAAATCTCAGGCAAACCAGGAAGTTCACTGGGATACTCTGGGCTACACATGTTCTTTCAGCCTTTTATTCTGAGATGAAGGTTAAAATGGAGGTTGGGAAAGGAACCCATGTACTTTGCCCTGAACGTTTTGGGGGAGACCAGGATAAAAATGAAATGTATTGTGACAGTAATGTTTGACAACTGCAGGCTGGCCTCCAATGCATGTGTTAAGTCTCTTTTTATATCTTTCCTTAGCTCCCTTCTTGAGTGAATCACATGAAGTCGACATGATGTGATCACTGGGAATGGCTTGAATGATTAGGTGTTGTCCCAGCAGTGAGGATAAATAGAGCAACTAGCAGTGTGTTTGACACAGCAGCATTCTCAGTAATCATATTGTGCTTCTTTTCTATAATTCACATGCAAAAGAGAGCTTTTGTTAGATGAGGATTGAGGAAAAGACTGTGCTACTTCATGAGATTTCAGTAATTCCAGTTCCCAAGTGTCTTGTTCTGTTGCCATATATTTAATCAAAATCCCTTTAAGAAAAATATGAAGCTTCTTTGTGACAAAGAAGGGGGAAGTGTACATGAAACTTTGCAGGGCGAAGAACTATTTGTCTTTGATCAAGTGCCTTTAAAAAGGTCTTCAAAGAATTATGATACTACTATGTTGGCTGATTCAACTTTCCAAAGACATAGAATCAGTCAAACTATGACAGAATAAGATCTCAATATCATAAGCAATTCGTATGAAATCATAAATTATTACCTTTCTTCAATGGAATAAATAAACTTTGCATTGCAATCTGCAGAAAGGATGCCAATGCGTATAAACTTAGAGACAAAAACATTTTCAAAATGCTTCACTAGTCACTTTTACTCTCACAATATGCAAGCTAAGAATGGCAAATATCTGAGACAAATGCTGATAAAGTAGACCCCAGGAGAGAAATTTAATGAGCACATAGCCCAGTGATACAAAATATTTGACTATTATTTTTCAGACACTGCATGCAATGATGTTTTTATTATTGCTTGTTTGTTAAAATTAGAGCATGTTATTGCTGAAACTATAGTCTCACAGAGATTTACCAGAAGAATAAAGTGAAATCAGCTTATTGTTAATGCACCAATGAAACTTTTTTGTCTACAATAAATATGATCAGTACTTCAGTGATCACAGACACAGACCCATATTCTATATAGCCTACTTTTTTACACACGCATAACTGAGTAATGTCTCTTGACCTAGTTCCCCCAAATCTTTACCAAGCATCAGCTACTCCAAGAGATGGAGGTCTGTTCTACTTGTGATTGTGGAACAAGAAAGATGATCTTTTCACCCTGTGACAATCAGAAGCAGGACCCCTGTTGCAGTCCCTTGTTGCAGCTTAGTTCACTGGCAGCAGGGGATAGAAATTATATTTTTCATGTCCCAGTTGTCAGCAGAACAGACCTCCATCTCTGGGAATTGCTGCTGGCTTTTAAGGTGGGCTGTGACTATGCAGGATTCGTGAACAGTTACTATCGACAACAATAGCTTAGAGAGATATAGCCCAGTGGCAGAGCTTAGAGTGTGTAGAGGGGGTGAGTGGGAGGGGTGTGGCACAGTAGGGTGGCCATGGCGCATGAGGGCATGGCCGTGGTGTGTTGGGGCATGGCCAGGGCATGGGGGCGTGGCTAGGGGTTCAGCCACCCCAAAAACATTGCCACCCAGGGCAAATCATCCTCGTTGCCTCCCTGCCCCTACATGACTGATATAGCCCCATGCTACATACTTTATTATCTGGGATGTAGGCCTGAATTATATCTGTAGTCCCTGCTGGAGTGGGCCCATTTAATAAATGGAATTGAAATGATTTGAATTATTATTCAACTGATACAATGGGTCAACCCTAGTTGGGACTACAGATAAGATTTAGGCTCTAATTTCATTGTGTGAGGTTTGAATATTAATAATTTGGCTCTAAGTTGGTGCCATATGTTAAGATCTTTCATTTCAGGATAGGAGAAGGTAAGAAATATCCATTTCTTTTATTTCTACCCCTCCTCTTGGCTTCAATAGAAGGGTAATTTCTTCCTGCTAACTGGAGGCAAACAGGAGGCTAAGTGTTAATTTCATACCCTTCAACTGTCCCAATTTGACAGGGACCATCTCAATTAATCTCTTCACCAGTAGGAAGGCACCTCAATAGGATTCAACAGGTTTTCTTTCTTACTCTAACCATGAAAAGCAAACAAATTTTATTGCATTAAACTGATTTCAGTGTAAGTCACCCTGGCCATTTCTGCACTAGACTGTTACAGTGCTGTTATTCCACTTTCAACATCCTATGGAATCCTGGGCTTTGCAGTTTAGGCATAGTGTGGGGTATAAATAATTTAGTAAATAAACAAATCTGTTACAAAACAGTTCTGAGCAATGTTCAGTTCTGATTTCAGTGGTACCCCTTCCTTGTCAGAGAAGAGAATCCCACAGTTAGAGGTTAATCACTCAGTCTCTATTTGTCTTTGAAATACTAATTCAACTGACAGATTTTATGGTTAAAAGGAAATTTTGACTGAGATCAGAATGCAGGAACAGGTTGGAGTAGACATAGAAAATGCGGTAGTGGTGATCTGGCCCCTGCTGAACAGCTAACAACAAGCTACAGACAGAGTCATCTTGCCTCAAAAAATTAGGCATTCAGACATGGGCACCTCCATTTGTATTTATCCCTTTTCAAATACTTGTGACAACCAATAGGTCACAATATGGGAAACACATTCAATCTCCTATAAGTAAAGAACATAATAGTTACTTACTGCAAGATACATTACATACTATAATGTTATATTAAAATTAATATTAATTTTTTTTCCAGTGGTTCCTTCTCTTTTTACACAATCAGCTGATTAGTTTTTCTTTTAAAAATGAAAATTAACATTTCACCTCAAATACCATTTGTATGATTCTTTTTTTAAAAAAATAGCCTTTCCAAATCCTAAAACTATGCCATAAAACTTAAATTAACTAGTCTGCTGATGGTTTCCCTCAGATAATTAGGATTCCATTAGTATCTGAGTTATTGCCTTCTTAGTTACCTTCGTCATTCATTTTGCTGGACTGTTTCACTTGACAATATATCAGATAGATGTATAATAGGCATTAAGATAGATGTACTTCACACTAGTAGATTTGTTGAGCAGTCTGTGGAGCAGCTCCTAAAGGCAGACATAATGTACATTGCTGAGAGACATTAGACACCACCATTGTGGGCAGAAGTGTGAAAGTTCTGTGAGGCAGTAGCTTCTCAAGAAAGTAATCACAAAGGAAAAAGGGCAATTATTGCCCAAACCAAATGAATTATCTGTTCTGTGACATTGCCCTTTGAAAGTCCGATCCCATTCAAGGGTGCATATATAGAGCAATTTCCTTCACAGCAAAGAGGTTATATTACTGCTTTTCAGGGGATTGTTAACAGCACATCTGCTATACTCCATATTGTTCTGGGCTTCACGCTCAGGAAAGAAATATCAAATGAGATTGAGAGAGGGTTCAAAGAAGGGCAAATGAAATGATGCAATGCCCTCAAGACTATGACCTGTGAAGAAGGGAAGTCTCACTGCTGCTCTCCAGTGTTTAAAAGACAACTAAAGGAGTGAAATAGGAGGCTCAGAATGAGAGACAAAGAAACATTATGTTACTGCATAGTGTGCACTGGACATCTTGGCTCAGGGCTAGGAACCTACACTGTTGAACTATAGTTCCCATCACTCCTATCTAACTTGGTCAATGATGACATGTGATGCAAGTAGCAGTTTATCAGTATCAGGGGGACTTCCACACTACATATTTATAACACTATGATTCTACTTAACTGCTTTGGCTACCTCCAGTGAAACCCTGAGATTTATTGTTTGGTGAGGCACTAGTGGGATAGCATGGAGATGGAGGCATGGAAGGACAGTGGTCTTCCATTGAAGGTCCTAGTCTGGCAGCATCCAGAGCAAGAGCAGCCCGGTGGAGTGTAGTAATTTGAACTTTGAACTGTGACCCAGGAAATCAAGTTTTGATTCTCTATTTGGCCATGGAAGCCCGCTTGGTGACCTTGGAAGCATTGCACACTGTCAGCCCTCAGAAAACCTCACAAGGGTTGCCATAAGTTGAAAATGACTTGAAGGTATATAGAAAAATGAGGCACTAGAACTCTATGCATGACAATTCTAAATACCCCTCCCTAAACTGAAAATCCTAGGATTCCATAAGATGTTGCCATGGCAGTTAAAGTGGAACCATAAGCAATAGTGGTACAGTATGAAAGTGTCTCAGGGGAGCTGAAGATTCTCCATACCTGTTTTAGTTCTACCTACTCTGAACTTAGTCCAGAGCAATGAAGAAAGTGGGGCGTAAGTGCAAACTCTTCCTAACTTAGTAGAAATTCTGAAGATGGGCTTGCATGGAAACATGGTCTACACAGTCTCAGCCCAGCACTTAAACAACGTATTAGTTGAGTCACTTTTTCTGAAATGCATGCAAAACTAAAAGTCCTGTTCATGTCTAAATGTTGGATTTACAAAAGGTCCTAATTTGTTTCAGTGTAACTACATATGTTTTTACCTGCTTGCTGATAAAGTGAAAAACTGATGTTATTGTACACCATCCCAAGACTGTATAATTCAAGGTAGTATAGAAGTATTTAAATAAATAAGAAAGAAAGAAATCTGAATTGAGAGGGTCTAGGCAGAGTGTGAGAGCCAGCATGATACAATGTTTTGAGTAGGGATGGGCCAACCGAATCCTCGAATCCAGCAACCAAATAGATTGTTGGAGACCTGAAAACCTGAGCAACAAGGGATTCTTGAAAATCTGGGAGACCAGAGATACAAGGGAAGATAGTAAGTAGCTGAGTTTTTCCCTTGGAGTAATAATGGCCTTTGCTAACAATTTCACAAATTGAATCTAAGGTTGTATTCTAAGATATTTAAATTGAACATTTCATATTTAAGTCCAGTACTTGACTGGAAGCTACAGACTTGAGATTTCAAGGACAGCTGAACTATTCCTTTGCATCACTCCTTTGCAAACCTCTTTCAGACACAATTCTGGGGTTTCTAGTTTTAGAAGGTGTCACAGCCTTCTCTGCCAAAGTGTGTTGGTACATCATCAAACTACAAACCCCAGGATGTCAGAGAAGCTATGCAAAGAAGAGCCGGTTTTGACCTGGATTATCTCTGGACTGTAGTATGTGGCCCTGTTTACACAGGCAGGAAAATGTGGAATTAGTTCACATTTTCCTGCCTGTGCAGAAAGGGCCTTCATGTTATTTTCAATCTGGGGAGATCCTGAGGCAAAACTAGGACAATTGTCTTGGCCAGACTTCTCCAGAGGGAGGTTTGCCTTTACCTAGACTTTTGCTAAGGCTGAGAGAGTGTGTCTTGCCCAAGATTATCCTTCTTTCCCTTCCTTTTTAAACTCTTTTAAAAAGAAGGATTCGAAAGATTTGAGATTCATGAGATTCGTGGGTTCCCAGAACCTTCCAGGGATTCGGATCCAGATTCAGAAAATTCTGGATTCATCCCATCCCTAGTTTTGAGTGCTGGACTACAACTCTGGAGACCAGGGTTTGATCATGGTGGCCAGAAACAGTGCTGCTCATAATGCTGAGTGGTAAAAAACTGAAGGGACCATAAAGCATGTATTAATAGTTTGGAAAAGTTACTTTGGAAACTACTCCTCCCAGAATCTCCCATTCAATATCATCAGGAATCACACTAACTGAATGATTCAGGGTTGTAATTCTTTACGCTTTGGTCAGTAGTTGGTATTCCTGGTATTCTGAAGTTCTAACAGCTGTCAAAGGATGCTGATTCAGCCCTGTTAATATCCCTTACCTAAAGCTGTTTAAACAAAGGTACTTAGAGAACAGGTATAGAAATCATGTGACCTTCCAGGCAATGCTGAAGTGCAACTCTCATTAGGTCTAGCCAGTATAATCTGTGTTTGGGAATTCTGGGAGCTTGATGTCCAACTACATCCAAAGGTCTTCATAATTCCCACTCCAGCCCTAGCAACTACTATCCCAGATTGCTTGTCCAAATGACAACTCAAGCATTGTTTGAGGGCTTCTTTCCATTCTTAAAAATAAACTGGGATCTGCCTGATCAGTCATCTAAAAAAATTGATGATGCTGTCAAAACCCCATGTAAGAGTGGGAGAAAAATGTGAAATGAGTACATAGTTAAACCAACAACCACGCATATTTGGACAACTGGAGGTGGCAGTCATTACAAGCCGCTGTTTCTCCATAGCTGGGTGACGTTTAATGTTTAGCTTTGGTGTTTAGGCCTTCAGAAAGATAAAAGCACACCACAAAATATGGTATGTTTACAACCGAAGCTGTGGCTCAGACTCTTCTCTAAAAATAACTAGAGGTGACATATTCTTCAAGTGTGGTCTCCTCTGTAATCTCAGGGAGCAAAGAGCTTGCCAGCAGCCCAGTTCTAATTACTGGTTGTTTAACTTCATCCAGAGGGACTGTTCAGTTGTCATGGCAAATGGAAGGACAAGCATTTATAAGGATCACATAGACAAGTACAATCTACAGCTATTCACACACTCTTTCATCATAACAAGAAATTGTTCTAGGTTTTTTTTTTTTGTGGCAGGGGAGGGTTAAATGCAAGTGACCAGCCTGTGCAATTGCCTTTCCAACCTAGTTCTCATCAGCTATGTTTGGCATACTATTTCAAAAGATATTTTGTGTTACTTTGGGAGAAGGGATACAGAAGGAAATGTTCAGATATGAAACTTTTTTAAAGAGTTCCAGTCTACTTGTCTAACCCCGTTTTCACTGGGATTATTATCTTGTTTCACCACAATGAGGAATACTGTGAACAGGTGACCTGTGTGACTGCTGCTCACTCTGTTCATCAGGTGCCCACTGTTGATGGGCAACTTGAAAGCCCCTGCTCATCCTTCTTATGCTTCTTTATCTGTAAACCACACATGGACTGATGAATGGCCTTCCATACAGAAAAAACCTTCAGAGGACTGTCTTCAGTAAGATAGGACACAGTGCCATTCTAATCAGCATAATCTCCAACTAATTTGATTTGGCAGAACAATGCAGATTAATCCTTGATCTTCGCACCTTTTCAGCTGCTTTTAAAATAGCCAAGCTTTTCTCTCCTCCTCCCACTTTCCCCTTTTATCCTCAGCTTACTTCAGTTGCTGCAAACTGGGCTCAAAGTACAAAAATAGTTCAAATTCAATTAACTTCACAGAGAGAGTAGAGAAGGGTGCAGAATCTTGTTCTTCCCAGTAGGTTCGTGCAAAAGCACACTACTACACCCTTTCCTAATTTGTATATTCTTCCTCATTAATTACTTTTGCCATCTTAACAATCTTCTGATTTTGCTTGGCCTCATGGGTTGAGGTTTTTATTTATGAAATGTTGGACTGTATGAATCAGTCTTTTCCTGAGTAATTTTAACTGAGTATTCTGCAGTGTTTCTGGGGAAAAGGTTATAGTGCTACCAATCAAAAGGCATTGTATAGCTAGCTATTCCATCTGTTCTTCTCTAGCTATTTTTAGAGAGAAAATGAGATGGAAGATGATGGTAGTGTTACAAGCAATGGATGACACTTCTAGACTCCATAACATTTTTTTGAACGATAAAGAGGTTGTATGAAAGCATCTTAAAGCATTTGGCTCCTTTTTCTTTTATTTGGAAGACAGTCATATCAGCTTGAGTTCCTCTATGTGCAAGGCAAAGAACTCATTACACCCCTCCAGATACGGATGGACTGCAGCTCCCAGCATCCTCGCCATCAGCTATGCTGGCAATGCTTTTAAGAGTGGTATTCCAACAACATCTGGTGAGGCACATTATAACCACTCCTGCTTTATATTGTTTATACCAAGTGGGAAAGTATCTCAAAGTCATATTTTAAAAGATGTGCTCTTTAATTCCCTAAAAAGAATCATCTGGCCTTGTTTTTGTTTCCTAAATATACTGTAGCTGAAGGCAATTAAGTATATCCAAGAGATAGTTGTTATGGCAAAACTTAAAAGGAAAATTCCTCCCTTAAGCTGGGCTTTCTGCAGGTCTGCTGAAGATACATCAGGCTATCAGCTTATTTATTTTTAATTAAAGTTGTATGTTTCTAAAGATCTACTCTCATAGGAAATCAGGACTGATTTAGCTGACAATAATGGGGTTTCTGTAAAGGTTACTCCTTGTGCACTGTGATTAAAATCTTGTTGAGAAGAATAGGATTGTCCCTACATATAAATAGAAGTTCAATATCCTTTAACTAAATAATGAATTGTATGTAATGGGTGAGGGGAGAAGAGATATTTGGAAGAGATAGTTGTGGAGGTTTGTTCTTCAGAGTGCTCTGCTTTCTAACTATTTGTATCCCCCATTCATTAATGCATTTTACTTTTCCCATCAGTCTCATTTTCTTTCTGCATTCTCGATTTTTCTGTTCTTTCTTTTGCAAACTATAAATCCTAAATTCATGCATTTGGAGAATCCTCTTAGGTATTGCTACCAAAGTACACCTATTTCAGGTAAGAATGGAACAAAAACCTTTACGTCTTTATCACACTAGTTAAAATTACAGAAGAGTTCAGCAGAAATAGAATGGTCTCCTTTTCACAGTACAGGGTAGGAAGAATTTGCATTTAATACCCTAGTTCCTTCCCTACTGGGTGGAACCAAGACAAATATGGAGAACCTGAAGTTCTCCTGGGACTCTTTCCTCTAATACATAAAAAAGTTTGTGAGTTTGTCTGTGTCAGGCAAAGACCTGACCTCATATGATTGGCTGTGTCAAGTGAAACCCTCATATGATTGGCTGCCTGAGAAGATTCTATGGAATCCTGGGGTTTGCAGTTTAGGGAGGGGCCTTTAGAATTCTTAGCCAGAGAGCTCTTGGGCCTGGCCGGTTGCTATGGAGATGAGGCCTAGCAGCAAGGAGGACAGCAGTGTATTCCCCCAGGAACCCAACCTCTGTATGTTAATAACTCTGAATACAGATTGGATTGGGGAATATGGGGAAAAGTTGCAGGTACTGGACAAGACAGTTTGGGGAATTAGAGACACAGGATCTCAAATCTTTCTAACAAGTATCACCTATGAGAAAATAAAATCCTAGGCAATGCTGGGTATATACACTAGTACTGCATAATTATAAAGCTATGAGTCAACCTTTAGCAACATCCTATGGAATACTGAGATCTGCAGTTTTGCTGTTGTTGTGTGCCTTAAGTCGTTTCTGACTTAAGGTGACCCTATCATAGGGTTTTCTGAGGGCTGTGAGTGTGTGATGTGCTCAAGGTCACCCAGTGGGTTTCCAAGGCTAAGTGGGGAATTGAACGCTGGTCTCCAGGGTTATAGTCCAATATTAAACCACTCTTCAGCCAGAGAATTCTAGTGTTTCATCAATGTACAAGCCAGGACTCTACAGGATATTGCTGTGGCAGCTGAGGTAGAATCATCGTACAATTATGTCGTTTGAAAGGACCATGGGACATTGCTTCTGGATGTCTTTCCAATCAAGAGGTGAATGTAAATGTTTTTGTGCCATTTTCAGCTAACTCATCAATATCAGAAAACTGAAGTTAAGAGGAGAGGCAAGCCCAAGAGGGATGACTCAAGGGCAGCTCTAGGTCTGTGTATGTGGACTCCAGTTTCTCTGAAATGTCACCCTGCTGTCCCTTACCAATAGAATAAGAAACCTATAGTCCTTCATCTGTTGTGAGACTGCAATTCCTATGAGCAGTAGTTGCCATAGCCAGTGGTGATGGATGATGGGAGTTGCAGTCCCACATAATCTGCAGGGCACAGTTACCCACTCTTGGTCTACAATCTCGGCCAGCAACCAGTTCTGCAGGACATAGATATTGAGGAGAGGGTAAATGCACCACCTGCATAGCATATCTTCCCATCCTTTTTCTTTTGTGCTGAACATAAGGAAATGAGGGAGAGAATGGCAGTGAGCAGAGACTTCATCTTACTGATCTCTATTCATAGCTACTTTGTAGTTGGCTGAAAACAGTATATTGTTCACCTCAAGACATTTGATGTTCCCTGCATAAACAAAACTTGGAAAGTAACTTCTGGAAGTCAATCATTCTTATTACCTATTATAGGGTTTGTTCCATAAAAAGATGTGTGGGGGGGAATACCCTTAGGATTGGTCAGAGAATGGCATAAACCTTGAAAAACTCCTTTTTTCAAATAGCTTAAAATTGAATCTAAAAGTACCTTAGAAATTTAACTCGTCAATATTACTCATTATACTGCTTCTTGCATTCATTTTGAAATGCAGGTTCTTCACATCCTCATTACCCACTTTCCACACACATAACAAGTATCACCACATTATTTTTAATTAGAAACAAACAAATCTCAAATAAGGAGAAAAAATAAAGCTGATTCAGAGTCATTTGTACCAGCTGTGGAAAGTATTGGATTGGACTGATTCAGTTCCAAACAAAGCAGTATTGTCTGAAGTGCTTCAGATTGATGCAGACAACAAGAAGAAAAAATGCTAGAGTGTATATTCCCCAAATAATGAAAACTCCATAATGGTTGGAAGCAGAGGATGAGAGCTGTGTGGTGCTCATTGGCAGCTTTAACATGCAATCTGAGACATGATTCTCATCAGCAATTTCTAATCACACATGTGAATGAAAACCAGGTTGATAGAATTTGAGTGAAAATTAAAGGAGAGAGATACAACAGTGACATCATTGCAGAAGGGTGTACCATGGATCTCCAAGTCAGACTAAAGATTTGTATGATGCTTTCCTAGAACAGATGACAACATTTTCAAAATGGACATAGCAATAATGGGAGATTTCAACCTCCCCAATATTTGTTGGAAGTCAAAATCTGCAAAGAATGTACGATCCAACAAATTCCTCACCTGCCTTTCAGATAATTTCATTGTTCAGAACGCAGCAGAAACAATGAGAGGAAAGTTATTTTGGAGTTAATCCTGTCTGAATTGGTCAATAAGGTGGAAGTAGTGGAATCCATGGGTAGAAGCAGCCACGTTCTCCTGGAATTTGTTATACAGAGGAAAAAGGATACCAAAGGTATTCAGACATACACTCTAGACTTTAGGAGAGCTAATTTCATTAAACTGAGAGAAGTGTTGTGTGAGATCCAATGGTCAGAAATACTCAAAGGGAAGGGAGTTTAGGATGGATGGGAGCTTCTTAAGGAGAGATGTTGTTGACACAATTGCAGACAATTCTAATGAGGAAGAAACATGAGAGGTGTCTGAAGAAATCAGAGTAGATGTATAAAGAATTTTCAGATGAGATGAGATTTGAAAGGGACATGTACGGGGAATCAGCAAAGAAGAATACAAACATATAGCCAGTATATGTAGGGACAAAGTCAGTAAAACTAAAGTTCAGAATGAGTTTAGGCTTGCTCAGGAGGTTAAAAATAATAAAAGGTGGTGTTTTTTTCCTTTGCTGTGTTTGGAGAAAGAGGAAGGACAATGAAACATTAAGGCTGCTGCATGGGGACAATGGTGGAAGGCTAATAGGGGGACAGAATTAAAGGCAGAACTGCTCAACACTTCCTTTGCTTTGGCCTTCTCCCAAAATGAAAACGGTACTTAAACTGGTGAAAAAGGAGCAAATGATGCAGCATGGGGACTGCAGTCTAGAGCAGGTAATGAGATAGTTAGGGAATACCTAGCTTATCTGGATGAATTCTGGTCTCCAGGGTCAGATTAACTGCGTCCAAGGGTACTTAAGGAAATTTCAGATGTAATCTCAGAACCACTGAGGGGAAAGGGGAAAATAAATTAATAGGGGTGATCTGGATTCCTCAATCTTGATTCCAGTTCATAGAATCATAGAGTTGTAAGGACTTCACAGTTCATCAGCCTGGTCCAAATAGAGCCAGGTCCAAATCAAACCAAATGCAGGTGTGTGTGTGCGCTTTTATAGTCCTATTTGCAACTGTCAAATTCTGTATCAAACATGACATAAACATCCATGCAGCTATGCTGTGTAAGAACAGGAGGATGAATTTGCTTAAACACATTCAGTTATACAACACTAGTGGATCAGTTGTGAAAGAAGTAATCTAGAAGGCAGAAAGAGGTATCTGGCAAGACATGGAAAAATAGCTCTTTCATCTTTTAATAAAAATAATTTTAAAAAAATAGCTCCAAGACACAAATACTGAGAAAGGTGCTTGCCTTTTCAATATAGGAGTTAACAATAGTAAGAGAGCAGCTGTTTGGGAGGCTACAAGCAATCACGGTATTTAGCAGTGCAGACATGAATTTGTAGATTACAATGACTACTCTGTTTCTCTTTCACTGGTGGTAGCTGGCATCTTGTTTCTTCAGCTGATAGTAGCAAACAGCTGAAATGGCAGCTGAGCCTTGTGGGGCTACAAGGTCAGCTGTTACTACTTTGCTGACACATTGTAAAGGCTACCCATGATGCTTATGAAGCTATTTAACATAAATTCTCATAAAAAAAATTACTAGAAGGGAAGCCAATTGCATCTATAAAAGTAATATGACATTGTGTTGTTAATGGGTAAAATGCGATCCTCCTGGGCCATATTTTAAACATATACAGTGAATTAAGATATACAGTAATTTCTCCCTTTTGACCTTTCAAGAAATGGATGGTTATGATAATAAGTGACTACATTATCCATTCCTTACCGGAGGTGCATTGCAGTAAACCCTCATTCAAGGTTTAAACAATACACAGCTGGGGAAGGGAAGGGACAAGTATGCTAACATCTACTTTTTACAGTCTAATTTTCATTGACCTGTGTTGACCTGCTTGTGTTGACAGTGAACAACATCTGCAATGAGTCTTTTCTAGGCCTCTAGGCCTAGATAGTAGGAGAGCAGCTGTTTGGGAGGCTACAAGCAATCACAGTATTTAGCAGTGCGATGTAGAACTTGGTTTTCCAGAATTCTATATCCGTGCCCTCTAGCATCTCATAAATAAAAAACAGGTCACATGTGGTGAAGATGGCAAAAAAAATGAGGAAGAACATGCAAACTAGGAGAGGCTGCAAGAGTTTGCTTTTGTGTGAGCCTACTGGGAAGGACAAGATTCTACTTCTACCTCCATCCTAAGTGAATTGAGTGAAAACTACTTTTGAACTTTGAGCTCAGTTTGTAGCAAATGAAGTGAACTGAAGATGGAGGGGGGAAAGTAGGAGGATGAGAGAGAAACCAGGACATTTTAAAGGCATCTGGAAAAATGGGAAGATAAGGGATTAAGTGGGACTGTCCCTGCTAAATCAGAACTATTGGAGAGTATGCACATCACATAAGGAGACAATTTGGAAAGAAAAAATCACTCACTGCAGAATTTCACCTTCATAATGAAAGGAGGAATGGAAGGGGAGGGGTAGATATACTTTAGGCCCTTTCCGCATGAGGTGAGGGAATTGCTCCATGCCATTACCTAATGCTTCTTCTGGGATCCGAAGCAACGTGGACTGTGCCTGAAGCCCTTCCGCAGGGCTTCTCCTTGGTCCAGGGTGAATCGGAGCAGTGCAAGGTCTGTAGATCCACACTGCTCCGGCTTTCAAAATGGTGGCTTCCAGTTGTTTCTGGGTCCGGACCAACCACTGAAGCTCGCCACACCTAAAGCCCACCCTCCACAGATCACAGGCTTGCATTGGTGCGAACCTGCAAATCTGCACAAGGGAGCAGGAATGCAATGGTGCGTTCCAGAAAAATAAAGACCTGTTTTTTGCGGTCTTTAGAAAACACGCTGGAGAACCACTTGGGGTCATTTTGGAGCAGACTGAGGTGCAGATCTCTGGTAAGTAGTCCACTCCTACTCTGCTCCAAGGTGCAGACGACCTCCGTGAGAGAACGCACTGCCCCGTTCTAATTGCCTCATGTGGAAAGGGCCTTATTTGCACTCAGTCTGCTTCCTCACATGTCCTTTACACTGACAACAAGAATTACAGAAGAGGTCTATAATCTCTTCTGAATGTTATTTCTAGACAGCTGGGTCTTTCTTTGTAACCCAGTCCACGCAATCAGGCATTAAAGTCAGGATGGACAAATTGCAAGCTGTGAATAATCAGAATGTCACATTAGCATCTGTATTTTCTCGGTAACATTCTAATATAAGGAAATTGTAACTCAGCACTACATTGCTTTAGAGAGCATTGAACTCTAAAAACTGCTACCTAGTCTATAAAAACATTACCAAGCTTTTAATTATGGAAAGGAAAGAAGGTCGTCATAAAAGGATTTACAGCCTAGACAAAACCAGTGGGCATGTGCAGTTAGATATTCTGTTAAGCATAAGTGTGGCATTTCCTGGCTTTGTGAGAGCTAGAATGCTGATGAATTGTCCATATTAAAGGCAAGTACAAAGATCAAGAATGGAAGTGTAATGACATTATGTTTCTTTCATGAACTCCTCAGTGTTAATTTGCTGTTGAAGGCCATTTCAGTGCTCCTTCCACTGCCCTTTCATTTATCTTTAAGCTACTCTGGCAACTTTCCATTTTGAATGGTGAAATCTAATCTGGCCAGCATGTGTCAGCCATGTGCTTTTGAGTGGGGTTCTTCTCCAGAGCTGGATTGTTGTCACATTTTGCCAAACAAGCTGGCTAGAAACAGCCTCTGAAAGCCTTGGTCCAACACTAAGAGGCTGTCAATCAGGACTGGCTTTTTGATAGACCATGTTGATTCCTTAATGGTTCTGATTGACTGGCACATCCATTCACTTGGTTTATGAAGACAAGAGATGAGTTCAAACTTGTCTCACCCTTTAGTCACTAAACCCAGTGATCAAAATCCTGTTCATTCTAATTAGGTTGTGCTTAGGGCATGAGTCCTCACCAACTTGTTCTGCTGACTACACCAGTCCTCTTACAAACTCAGCTGACCCTAGCACTTGCTGCTTCCCTTAATATGTCTCTGAATGAAAGTTCATATTCATTAATCAAACAGGGAAGCAAAACAACAAACCTGTCAGGAACTAGGCGTACTGTATGTGTGAAGCAGAATTTTATTGTTTGTACAAAACAAGGTTTTTTAAAAACATTCAAAATATTTCCATAGGGTGAAGAAGTGCGCAATGGACAGGTTTGTAAAATGTAACATTTTTGAATACAGATTTCCAGAATTCTCCTGTCAGCAAGGACAGAAGCCATACTGTCAGGAGAATTCTGGGCATTTTTTTTAAAAAAATTGAAACTTTCCACAGGCTCCAGGAATGTCCTCTGTGACATCTGTACCAGTTTAAAAATGATTTGCATGGAGGTCAGCACAAGTATTTTTGCTTAGTGTGCATGCTTACACTATATAACACAAACACAAACACTGCAAGATTGTGACATTTAACCCCCACTAATAAATCACAAATGGCAGCAGCATAAGATATTGCAAAGCATATGAATGTGCCATCATTTTCTGTAATGTGTGCCCCACACAAGGAGCCAAGAAAAAAGATGTTAGGCAAATAAAGCATCATGGCCACAGCAGCAGTATCCACTGGGTTACAATTTCCTTCATCTCTGAATGATCCACTCAGTTAACTATATGAGCCAGTATAAGCTACAGGAAGAAAGAGCAAGCTTTTTGCACCACTGAGGCCTGGAGGTTGAGCACAAGGCTGTTAAGGAAGGATATGCCATCCTTGGTTGGGTCCTTCCAATGTTGTTGAACTGCAGCTCTCAAGATTCCCTTGCCATTGGCTATGCTAGCTTGGGCTATTAAGAGTTGCAATCCAACAAAATCTAGAGGGCCACACAAATATTGCCTGGAATTACAACCTGCCGAGGGATACCTCTTATGGATGTCATTCTGTTCTGAGGAACTGGGTCTTCCATCAGTACCAGTAAAGATAAGGAAATCATCAACAATTCTTGTTTTTCACCTTGGTTTGGCAGAATAAAAAAAAGTTTTTTATTACCAAATAAAAAAAAGTTTATTCTGCCAGGGCAAATTATTTGGAATATTTCCAAATTATCTGGAACTATGGTTTTCTTTGAACTAAGATTGCTGATGACGTCTCTGATAATTGCGAAAGAAGGTATCAGCACATTGGAACAATCTTGTGTTCAGACTATGTTCATGTTTATAGACCTCACACACATATATGCTGCCTTGTCCTCTGTATAGAGACCCAAAGGGGAAATTCCCCTTATATATTATACTTGTTAGTAAATATATTTGATAAGACAGTGTTTAAAGCTTTGACTAGGTGAAGAGAAAAGCTCTTCTATGATTTACTGGAACATTTGACTCTGTAATTAGAACTGAGTCAATGTTTTCATAAAATGCATAATTTAAACCAACAAATTGCTCCTTGCAGCTATATGTTTTATGTGACAAAATATGCTGCCCACATATTCCTCTAGCAGAGCAGTAGATTTGGAATGACTGGACAAGAGTGATGAGCTTTTCCCTCTGCGGGATGTGTGCTTGTTTGAGGTCAACGTTGTCACATTTGTGGGTGGCCCTGAGACTTTTATGCTGTGCAAAGAGCACAGCTCTCAAAAAAAGGAGGCCATGTGTCAGCATCTATACTGAATTGCTGATATATCAGATTACAGCATTGTGCAGTAGCTTTGCAAAAGATGTTTGCTGAGCTGGCAGCATTTATTGCATAACCAAAGCAGGTAGATCTGTGGAAATCATTTATAATGTGTGCAGATTTTTTTTTTTTTGAAAAAGCAAATGGGAGTGGACATTCTTGCCCTGTAGATAATTTTGAAATTAATAACAAAGGCTCTGATTTTGCTGCTGCTGGGTATTATTTAACACATGACTGGTGATGTCAGTAAAGGTAAACAACAAGAATGAATTTAGATTACCATTTACTTTCCAATCCAAATTGACTCCTTGGCTCCTTCCGAGGTTTGATGGTCATCTGTCGGGAGTGCTTTGAGGGTGTTCCTGCATGGCAGGGGGTTGGACTGGATGGCCCCTGTGGTCTCTTCCAACTCTACATTTCTATGATTCTATGATCTTCCTTCCTTCCTTCCTTCCTTCCTTCCTTCCTTCCTTCCTTCCTTCCTTCCTTCCTTCGAATTTATTAATATATTTACATCCCAACTTATATCACTGGATCACAGAGAAGAATACAACATCAGTGTAATCAGTTTATTTTTAAATAAAAGTAACATAAGGCTAGTATCAAACAATTTCACTGGCTGAAATAGATTTAAAAGTTTAAAAACCATAAACACATATATTTTGGAATCAGTCAGTTAGGTCCCCGGATTTTAATAAAATACTACATTTTTCCTTGGTGTTCTGCTAAAGTTATCGTTGGTGACAGTTGAGCTTCCAAGCAGAGGGCACTTTGCAACCAGGGCTCCTCTGCAGAGATAAATCTCCCCCAAATCTACCCACAATATATTGCCCACCACTGTTGGAAGGCAGAGGCAGGCCACTTCAGCAGGCCTTGACCTAGGGAAACATATTTAGAATGAAGCACACCTTCAAGTATTGAGTTTGCAACCTATTTTAGGTAGGATGAGTTGAATGTGAATAAATTATCCTAACTTGCAAATGTTTCATTGCATATGCCCAGCTCATTGACCATCTGGCATCTCTGTTATCCTGTATGTTGGGGGTCCCGGGAGGCGCACCCAAATTACCAAATAAAAACACAAGTTGGGGGGATTTAGCTTGAGCACTCTCTTGGCTAAACGAGAGGAAGGGTAATGTTTGCAAGGATCTTTAATCCTATGTATACAGCATCAGGTCAGAGAGCGGCTAGACAAGGTTTTAAAAGTAACCAATAATATTTTATTAGGAACAAGCAACACGAAAGACACGACAGATACTAACTCAGAAATGGAAATAGAGAGTTTCAAGGGAGCGGGTAATATGACACCTGGTCTCGGGGTTCCAGGAGAGAAAGCTCAGCATGGTTCGCTGAGGGGAGTTTCCTTAGACAACCGGCAGCAAGGCGGGATGGAAGTCCAAAGTAGTCCGAAGATGTCCCAAAAGTGGGGACTTTTTATAGGGTGGATTTTACCTACAGACTATGTTATGCTCGGTGAGAACAAAGGAAATTTGGAGTTGGACAAAGGAATTGGAAAAGGTCAGGTTTTGCATGATGGGTTTAGTACTTAATGACAATAGTGTGGCCAGTTCGCTGATGGCCCGATATAAAGGAATGGCTTGGCTCTTGGCTGAGTGGCTTTGTGTAGATATGCATGGAGCAAAGCTGGTTTGCAGGGAGGTTTTTCCCTAAAGCAACGGAGAGGCTTAAGTTGCCTGCCTGAATGGGGTTTTGGAATGTACAACCATTAACAGTCGCACCCTTACGTGCTTGTCCGGAGGACCTCTGCAAACACATGGAGTAGGGTGGCAGAGAAAGGTCAGGCAAAGGCCAAAGTATTTGATCTCAAAAGGATATCTAGTGCTCTCACCAGACATATCATAACCGTGATAACATTTAGACTTTCTGTGTTTTGAAGTGGTATTGCATCAGCATCAGGATGAGATCACACAAACCTGAGTATTAGCACTATTTTGCTTGCAAGAGAACCATTGCTCCCCCTTTTCTGAAGTAACTTCATGTAAGTTTTGTCCCCCAAACATAAGGAAGTGAATTAAGTCACATGTAAATATATTGTGGTTTGCTACTAGACTACAATGTCTTACTTTAAAGATTTTTCTAAAATGGTACAACCTGTTCTCGTGTTTTCATTCAGATGCAGGACAGGACAGAAAGATTTTAACATACAAAAATAGAGAAATAGTATAGATTTTTTTAAAAAATAATTCTGTTGCAGTGCTCAACCTCCAACATTTCACCACTGAAAACCAGGACATATGTCAGGACATATTTCATTTGGTCAGACTGTGACCAAAGGGGTGTGGCCAGGCAACAAGAGGGCAAAAGTTATTAATGAGGAAGAGCACACAAAACTACTGTCATAAGCAGGGAAACCTTTGAATTTAGGCACTGAGTTCAGGAAAGCCAAAAGGAAAACAAACAACAGCAAATCAAACCTTAAATGAAATACTCTGTGTGGACAAAATATGATTAACAATATATATAGGCCAATCCTCATTAATTATAGGTTGTTATGGGTTTTCCAGGTTTTGAGACCATGTTCTATTAGTATTTTCTCCTGATGTTTCACCTGCATCTGTGGCTGGCATCTTCAGGATATCCCCTTCATATCCTCTGAAGATGCCAGTCACAGATGCAGGCGAAATGTCAGGAGAAAATACTACTAGAACACGGCCTCAAAACCTGGAAAACCCACAACAACCTATGGATTCCAGCCGTGAAAGCCTTCGACTTTACACCTCATTAATTATTATTAATTACACCTCTAACCCCTGGCAATAGGAAAATGGCAGTGTTGGGGAGGGGGCTATGCTGCTAAAAAGTCAGTTTGGGGGGAATTTTTGGTCCTTGGGTATGCAACTGCTGTAAACGTCAATTGTGATGGGTAAGACAGGCTTGAGAGCCAGTATGGTGTAGTGGTTTTAGTGCTGGACACCAGGATTCAAATCTCACTCTGCCATGGAAACCTACTGAGTGACCTTGCATAAGGCACACTCTCTTAGCCTTAGAAGAAGGCAATGACAACCATCCTCTGAGCAAACCTTGCCAAGAAAAGCCCATGATATATTCACCTTAGAGTTACTATAAGCTAGAAATGGCTTGAGGGCACACAGCAACAACAACAAGGCAAATTTACAACATCATCATTACTAAAGAGTATGTCAGCCATAATATTTTATAAGACATTATTATAAAATCAAAATCTCTGTATTAGACCTACTCAAATTTACAACTTTCTTTCACATCCATGGTCACTGTATGAACTTTATCATTACTCTCACCCCTCCTTCATAACACAACACTGCCAATCTAAGCTACTTCACAGAGTTGTTGTTAGGATAAAAATGCGAGTGTGGATGTCGGGTCAGTGGGTTTACACTAAGTGATAAATGAAATAGTTAAAAAAGATAATGTCAGAAAAAACATGATTGAAATAAAGAAATACATGCATTCCATAACTTTTCAGAATGTCTCAGTTTACAGTCTTGTACATTCTTACTTAGGAATAAATCTTACTGATCACATCTGGCTTATTTCTGAATTTCTGAATATGGGTATAATTTCATTACATAAATGTTGCTTGAGGAAAATAACTCTCTCTTGGCTAAAAACAATTAATTGATTTCATTGCTAGATTACCTACAAGCTCTACTTTGTTTCTTGAGGAACTGTGCAACCATTATGCACATGTAAATATGCACATGTATACACAGGATTACAAAATCCAAAGGAAGGAGGATAGAGAGGAGAAAACTAGTTAAACTAAGCCTTAAAATATTAATTCCTCCATTCTGGTGAAAAGCTGTGGGATTTGTCATGACTTGTATCTGTAGTTATCAGGATTTTTTCAAAATAGCCATATGGCAAACCTCCTATCCCAGTTTATTCGTTATGAATTTGGGGACTAACTGCGACTTTTAAAACCTGGGGAATCAGGTGTACTTTTTTTCATCCTAGGACTCTTTGACATAGGCAGGGATAAATTCCAAGGTAAATTCCTTTTTTAAGAAAAATTCTGGGCAGTTCCACTGTTCATGTGCTGAATGGGGCTATGACCTTTGCCATGGAAGTTTTCCTCTGATTTTCCTTTCCTAATTATATTTCTGGTGGTATTGTGCTTTACCTCTATTGAACTTTTGCACTATGACTACAAAAAATAAAGGAGATCATGGGCCCATTTGGTGACGACACAGCAAAGAGTTTCTAGTGGTTTCCCCACCCTGTGGAATTCCCCTCCTTGGGAAGCTTAGCTGGGCTCTTCTCTGCACTCCTTTTGCAAGTAGACAAAGGCCTTTTTATTCAAACAGGCATTTCATGATTAACTGTTTACATGGAGCCTTTTTATGATGTTTTTTTATACTGCAGTGGCCCCTTCCTTTTCTTCTCCCAGGCAAAAGACAAGCTAATGGGAGGGGAGAACTCCACACACAGAAAAGGCATGCATACATGCCTTTCCCCCGCCCCATTCTCTGCCTCACATTCTCTTGGTTTTTGCCTGGGTACATGTGTCTTCCTTCCACATGTCTGGGAAAAAGACAAAAGAATGGAATGGACATAGGCTGTTGTAGGTTTTCCAGGTTTTGAGGCCATGTTCTATTAGTATTTGCTCCTGACGTTTTGCCTGCATCTGCAGCTGGCATCTTCAGAGGATCCTCTGAAGATGCCAGCACAGATCCAGGAGGAATGTCAGGGGCAAATACTAATAGAACATGGCCTCAAAGCCTAGAAAACCCACAACAACCTATGGATTCTGGCCGTGAAAGCCTTCAATATTACAATGGAAAGGACGGCCCCACACATGGAGAAGGCACACATGTGCTTCCCCATTCCCTTGCTTTTGCCCAGGCATTCATGCCTTGCTTCCATGGATAGCTTTGATTGGTCCACCAGCTATGGCATTCCTGGACAGGAATAATTTAACCACAGTAGCCTGTGCCTTGGTAACTTCCCAAATAGACTGCTGCAATGCACTCTATGTGGGGCTGCCCTTGAAGACAACTTGGAAACTGAGGCTTGTGTAGCACACAGCAGTTAAACTGCTGACTGGAACATCACATAAATGCCATATAACACCAGTTTTATAGGAGTTACACTGGCTACCAGTATGCTTCTGGTATGAATTAATGGTGTTGTAATGATGTCTAAAACCCTAAACTGCTTGAGACCTCAGTACCTGAAGGAGTGCCTCTACATATATTTCCCTGCTTGAGGTTTAAGGTCTGTTGAAGGAGCCCTCCTCTCTGTCCAAACAGTCAAAGCAATCTGCTGTGTGATGACATGGGAGAGGGTCTTTTCTGCTATGGCACCCAGTAATGAAACACTCTCTACTTCAAGACCCAACTGGTGCCAATATTGCTGTTTTTTAGGGTCCAAATAAAATATGTCTGTTAATGAAAACTTTTGGCAACTGATCTTACAAAACCCATCCCAGTCACATGATTTTTATTCATTTTGAACTATTTTAATTGTTCAGTTTCTTAATTGTTCAGTTTCTTAATTGTTTAATATGTTATCAGCTTTTTAAAAATTATTTTGTTTATTTATAGTGTTTCAGATTTGTTAGATTAGTTTACTGTATGCCAGCCTGGATAAAGGGCAGGTTGAATAGCAGGTTATAAGCCATAACTAGCCCTTACAATTGTGCCAACAAACTAACCTATAGCCAGAGAGGCTGAATAAATCATTAATCTGTAACACAATTATTTAACTAATTCATTAAAAAAAACAAATACAAAAACTCCTCCCAGAACAGCTTGCATGGGCCACAAAATGGGGGCAGAGGAAGCATGAATAACAGTGAAATTTCTAAATAAAGAGCTGCTTGCAAAAATATGTTACAATATGTATAACCCCTCTCACCTCCAACAGCAGTACCCTTGTTCTGGATTCTAGCCAACTATTTCCCCAAAGCAAGATATTCCACCATTGCCTTCCAGATTTTCCATTTTTATTTTCCACCTTCCCACAGCTATTAAGCAAGTTCAGTCTTCAACAGTTTGGGGTTTGGTGTGAGGGAGGGTTGGGGTTTCTTTCATTATTTTTTTTTTAGAGATTTTAAATCCAAGTCTACAAGACTTCAGGTTTTGGTTAGCATTCTGCTACCTCCTCTTCTCCATTCTTCCTCCTCTTCCTCCTCCTCTTGGCACTGTTGGCATGTCTCACCTAAATATGCTATTAGAGGATGTGATTAGTTTGGATGTATCTGTATTCTTCCTGAAAAAAATTGCTTATAATATAGGAATTTGTCTGCTCCATTTGAGATTTGACAAGTCTGAGCTGATTCCTTGAAGGGAGACTTGGTAGAATGCCTAAAAAGGTCATGCCCAAAGACTGAAGAACAGAAGTTGTATGCAGAAAAATAAATGAATCTCCTTTGGAAGCAATTAGGGATGTGAAAATCTCTCATTCTCCATTTCAACAATTTTTTTCTGTTACTGCATTTTCTTCTTGTTCTTCCTTCAGATCATGCTGCATGACTCTGTATGCGTGCTGGAAGAGAGACTGTGAGGAAATCTGGGAAATATTTTTTTTACACATTTTCTCTAAGTGTCCATATTTATTTACATGTTCCACCAAATTTAAACTTATTTATCCATTGGCTAAAGTATTTTTGTACATGGTTATTGTTATTCAGTTGTGCATATTTTCAGTCATTCCCATTTTTTTTATATTATTTTTATTAAACAACATCTATTAATTCACAATGCACATTTGTATTATCAAATTTACAATATAAAAACAAACTTACATATCGTGTATTTCATACAATCTGTACAATTCTCGTATAACTTCCTCTCACCTCTCAATAGAACTTCTATTTTTCTAACTTATCGTGATCTCAATAACCATATGTACTCTAATGTAGACTAGCTTCTTAACTACATGTATATATATACATGTATATATATATATATATATGTATATGTATATATACAAATACGTATATAAAATATAAATCCAATTTAAATCGAGTCAGCATACACTTGTTCCACAATTCTTCCCCTATTCGTTCTCTATGTCTAATTTTCCTTTTATCATTGTCTTAATTGACCTCAGATTCTCCAATTTTTTTGTCTGTTTTTTATCTTGCAGATTAAGTGTAAGGTCTTCTAAAATGATAAATTCTAAAACTTTTTGTAACCATTCTTGTACATCCGGTATTTCCTCTTTTTCCAATATCTTGCATACACAATCCTGGCTGCTGAGACCATATACAGAATTATATATTCATATCTAGTGTGTTTCTTATCAATCTGGTGCAGCATGTTCAAGAGATATATTTCAGGTGTCATAGGCATCTCTATTTTTAAGATTTCTATCATTAATCTGTGAATGTTTCTCCAGTAAACCTTTGCTTTGGGACATTTCCACCACATATGATAGAAAGTTCCAATATCTCGCGAGCATTTCCAACATGCTTTATTCTCTAATTTGTAAATGTTTGCCAATTTCGATGGGTCTAAATACCATCTGTGAAACATTTTGATGTAATTTTCTTTTAAACTCTGGGCTAAAGTAAATTTTTGTGTAATAGCCCAGCTTTTTTCCCAATGCTCTAAGTTTATTGCATGACCAATATTCTGCGCCCAAACAATCATAGATTCTTTAACTTTCTCAGTTTCTAATTCCATATCTAGAAGGTATCTATAGAGATGTGATGTTAAATGTTCTCTTTTCTCGAATATTATTTTCTCCCATTCATTCAATTTAAAGTTTGTCTCGATTCCTTCTATTTTTAAATCCATTTTGTATCTTTCTTTTAATTGCATGTATAGGAACCATTGACAATCCCAACCTTCTTCAGTCAATTCTTCTCTAGTGTTAATTCTTTGGTTTCCTCTGGTATCTATGATTATTAGGTCTTTGTATGTAAGCCATCTTCTGGATTTTTGTTCCGATCTCCCCATCAGCGCCTCTTGAGGTGAAATCCACAATGGCATTTTCGAATATATTTTCTTTCTCCAGTATCTCCAAATTCCGAATAATGGTTTCCTTATATAGTGATTAAGGAATTCTTTATCAACCTTTGTTTTATGGTACCAAAGGTAACCATGCCATCCAAATCTTAAATTTGGGCCTTCAAGGTTCAAAATTCTCTCATTTTTCAATTCTATCCAATCTTTGATCCAATTCATTCCATTTGCAAAAAAATATAGTCTTAGATCTGGAACATTACAGCCGCCTCTTTCTTTTCTATCTGTTAATATTTTCCATTTGATTCTTGGTTTTTTGGCCGCCCATATAAATTTCGATAAATCTTGTCTCCACTCTTTAAAGTACTTGAAATTAGTAATAATTGGGAGATTCTGAAATAAATAATTTATCTTTGGAAGGACCATCATTGTAATTGATGCCATTCTGCCCAATAATGAAAGGTTCAGTTTTGACCAATTTTGCATTTCTCTTCTAATCTCTCCCCATTTCTTGACATAATTGTTCTCAAATAGTGCATTATTTTGTTTAGAGATTATAACTCCTAGGTAATTAATCTTCTTCTCTTCTTTAATACCCGTTCTTTTTTCTATTAATTCTATTTCTTCCTTTCTCATATTTTTGGATATAAACTTTGTTTTCTCTTTATTAATTTTAAACCCCGCAATTTTTCCAAATTCTTCGCAAATTTCTAAAAATTTTGAAATACTCGATTCCGGATCTTCTAAAAATACTACCAAATCGTCAGCATATGCCCTTAATTTATAGTTATCTCCTTTTATTTTAGGTCCCTTGATCATATCCTCTCTTCTTATCTTCCTTAGTAAGACTTCAAGCACCATAATAAATAATAAAGGGGAGAGTGGACAACCTTGACGAGTACCTTTCGTTATATTTATCGGATCAGCCTTATCTCCGTTTATTAATAGTTGGGCTCTACAATCAAGATATAATTGTTTTATCCAAGTTATAAACTTTTCGCCACATTCAAGCTTTTTTAACAGTTTAAAAAGAAATTCATGATCCACGTTATCAAAAGCCTTTTCTGCATCCACGAAGACCATCATACATTTTTTCTCGTTATGTTTTTCATAAAATTCCAGCATATTAATTACCGTCCGAATATTGTCTCTAATATATCTTTTGGGTAAAAATCCACTCTGGTCTTCGTGTATCATTTCCTGTAATATAATTTTCAATCTATTCGCAAGTATTTTTGTGAAGATTTTGTAGTCTATATTTAATAGTGATATCGGTCTATAACTATTTGGATTTGTCGAATCTTTTCCCTCCTTTAATATTAAAGTAATGTTTGCTTCTTTCCAAGAGTCCGGTTTACCATATTTCGTTATCTCATTTAACATTTTCCTCATCGGTTCTCTTAATTCTTCTTGTACTTCTTTATAGTACAATCCAGTGAACCCATCCGGACCTGGAGCTTTCCCAATCTTGATATCTTTTATAGCATTTATTACTTCCATACATGTAATTTCTGCATTTAGATTCTTCCTTTGCTCTTCTGTCATCCTTATCAAATCTTGATTGTTTAGATATTCTTCTATTTTCATCATTCTATTACTTTTTATCTGTTTCTGATAAAGTTCTTTATAATGTTTCCTGAATATTTTCAGTATAGTTTTCTCGTCTGATGTTATCTCATCATTTTTTTTTCTCACTTGCAAAATTAAATTTCTTTCTTTTCTTTTCCGCAATTTATACACCAGCCATCTTCCCGGTTTGTCAGCGTTTTCAAAATTTCTCTGTTTAAGCGTGCGCAATTTTTTCGATCTCAACCAAATTCTCTGCTTGTAATTCCATTTGTAATTCTTTATGTTCTTTTCTTATCTTTTTGTTCTCTGGATTCTTTCTTAATTCTTCCTCTAAATCTTTGATTCTTATTTCCAAAGTTGTTATCTTTTCCTCTCTTTTCTTCCTCCACTCCGAATTCCACATTATCAACAGGCCTCTCATTACGGCTTTCCCTGCATCCCAAACCGTCTTTGCTGCTATTCCATCTTTATCATTCTCAGAAAAATAATACTTCAATGCTTCTTTGACTTTTTTCAAATAATCTGTGTTTCTTAAAAGAAAATCATTAACGCGCCAATTACTATATTTGGTCTTCTTTTTACAATTTAACTCTAATTGAATAGGATTGTGATCAGACCAAATTCTTGGAAGTATTTCCATGTCTTTGACTAATGAATATAAAGTTTTAGAAATCCAAAACATGTCAATTCTGGACATACTTTTATGACTATCAGAGTAGAATGTAAAGCCACCTTTTTCATGTTTGTTTCTCCAAACATCTATCATCGATAAGTCTTCCATCAAATTGAAAAAAGTTTTCGGCAATCTACCCTGTAACTTTTTTTTCGTTGATGTCGTTGTTCTGTCTGTCATGGGATCCACCACTCCATTCATATCCCCATTAAGAGAATATTGTCTTGATTTCTATCTTCAATATATCTATGTACTTCTTCCTTTATTTTCTCGTAAAATTTACTTTTATTCTCTAATGGTGAATATGTTCCAATTAATAGAATTTTTCTCTCAGGGATTTGAATTTCCACGCCGACATAGTGTCCTTCTTTATCTAAAAATACTTCTTCTGTTGGATATTTTGAATTTATGTACATTACCACTCCTCTTTTCTTTTTTCCATATGCAGAAATGAAGCATTGCCCTAATTTTGGATTTTTCAAGTATTTAATATCTTTGTCTCTAATTCTAGTTTCAGTCATTCCCATTTTAATGCATGTACATTTGTGTCAACATTTCAATTTTCCTAAAGGCACATAAATATCACAAATGTGCAAAATCTCAAGGCGAGGTGCATTTCTTCTTGAGTGGCACATAACAATGGCTATAATCCTGATGGGGCGTTGTGCTTTTTGGAAGTGGACTTACATCTATGGGAATTAGAACTGTGCAGTTGTACAATGTCCATATCCAGTAGAGGCCTGCCATTAAATTACTATGTAGCACAGCCACAAAAGTGCCTGATGTGTGTTGGTGTGCAATGCACAACAGGACTGATGCATGGTGGAACACATGTGTATTTTATTAGCCCTGATGTTCGTTGCATTAGTGCAATATGCATTCTGTTGGTCCCAATGAGCATCAGGCATTCTTCCCAGTTTCCTGTATGCATTTTCACAAATTAGTAACTGGGTTTCTTAGCACCTTTGCTATGTAACTAAGTATATGCAAAGTTACACTACATAAAAGGTCACAGAGGATTCTGATGATTATGTTTGCCAATGTTGGGGAAATTGAAAAAATATATTTGAATATTGAGAGACCTTGGTAATGAGACTCTCAATCAGCAGAGTATTTTAGTAATTGCACAAAAACGGAAGTTGAACAGATTACCAGTCCCACTTCTTTAACACCACCCCAAACACACTTAATCTAGCTCAAAAAAAAACCACAAAAACAGTTTGGTTAAAAATATAAAAGAGTTTACTCACAAAATCTTGTACATAGTCTATACAGGTTCAATTCTTGAAGAAGGTAGGAAGAAAATTAAGCACTCACATGCTTGCTGCCAATGATCCCTGTTGGGAGATCTCAGAGCATGCTTTCAGGTCAAAAGGCAAAGGCAAAAGGGAAGAGTAAATGGCAAGAGAACCTTTTAAAAACAAGGAATGTGTACGTGCTTGAGGAAGAGTTGTTAACCAACAAACAGGAAGTTCTCTCTCGGCTATCTCTCTATGCTTACAATAGACATGCAAACAAACTAGCCGTTTAATTAGGCATGCAAAGGTTGCCACTCCCAACAGCCAAGACCATCAATTGGACAAACAACAACTGAATTCTCTTCCATTTATAGAAGCAATTGGGAGCTGATAGTGAGTGTATCTTATTTAATCTATACTATAATTCAAAAGCCATTCATTGGCACTACCTTCCCATGGTGGTGCAACTGCTTGCTCCTGTGAGGTAGAAGGCTATGCTGATGGTAGCAATATTGCTTGTGGGGTCTCCCATGTCAGATAGTCTTTTGATGAAGAGCAGACTAAATGTGCCAAAGAGGCACTGGGCAGAAGCAATAGCGGAGGGTGACAGTGGGATCTCTGAGACAATGACAGTGGCATCATAATTGGAACTTGTTAGTACTGCACAGAAGGAGGCATAGTAAACCCCTTTTGAATGTCTTTTAATAAGAAAACCTTGTGAGGAGGTACTCCAAAATGAAACAAGACTTAGTGCCAGAAGATGACACTCCCAGGTCAGAGGGCATTCAACGAGCTAATGGGGTACAGCAAAGAACAACTAAAAGCACTGTGGCTGATGATGAAACTGGGCTCAAACTGGACTCAAGCCAAAAGGACATTTAGCTGTTGAAGTGCTCAGAGGTGAAAGGAAAGTCCAAAGCTGTGCAACATGTGCTATAGGAATCTGGAATATGAGAAGTATGAATCAGGGGAATTTAGACACAGTAAAACAAGAGATGGAAATGGTGAGTGTGCTAAAGTGGAAAAGAGTGACACATGTTGAGTTAGATAATAGCATAATGATCTACTTGGTAAATGAAAATCTAAGAAGAAATGGATGGCATTAATAGTGAGGATAAATGTAGCAAAAGCAATCAAAGGATATAATGCAAAGTTAACTAACAATAGAGCCATAATCCAAGTTCATGTTCCAGCTACAGAGGCAGAAGAGGAAAAAATTGGAAAATTCTGTGCAAGAATCCAGGAGAAAATTGATCACACACCAAGACAAGACTTCTTGTTAATCATAGGCAATGTGAATGAAAAAGTAAGAAACAGAGCAGAGTCAAAGGTTGTAGAAAAATTTGGCTTAAGATCAAGAAATGAAGCAGGAAAGCAACTGATTGAATTTTGTTACGCCAACAGTTTGTTTATTGTAAGAATATTCTTAAAGAATAGTTCAAAGCAAATCCAAATTCAAACCAGAAGTCCAGAGTTCCAAAGTATCGAAATCCACAGGGGCAAAACAGAAGCATGGTCAGGGCAGGCAAAAGTCCAAAGAGAGTCAGAGTTCAGGAAGCAAGATGCCAACACAAGGTTTCAACCATGAGGAAGATCAGTTGTCAGCCCTGCAAAGACAGGCCAGCTGTTTGCTTTTTATGTTTATGTTGACACAGGTGTTCCCTCATTAAGACTTATTTGTTATATAAATGAGGTGAACACCTGAGCCCTTCCTTTTCTTGCCATTGTTCTGCCAAGGTAAGTGCCTGTGTTGCTTCTTCCTCTGACTCTTGTTGCTGCTGGTCCTTCAGTTCCCCTTGCTCTGGCCCCTTCGGCTGGTTGTTGTCTTCCTCTGGGCTATCTTTTGCCTCTGCCTCAGAATTCTCCTCCTCGCTGTCAGGGTCCTGAAGGCATGGACACTATCTGATAGCCAATAGTGAAATCAAATAGGCTACATAATTAGATGCAGAAGATGAAGAAACTCTATTCTTTCTACAAAGATAAGACAAGGAGCAGATTGTGGCACAGACAATGAACTGCTAATATCAAAATTAGAGTAAATGTGAAAAAAAGAATCAACTATCACACCAAAATATATTCTGAAGAATATCCCTGTAGAATTTAAAGATAATGTAAAAAATAGATTTGCACTATTAAGCCTAATTGATGGAGAGCCATAAGAACTCTCGACTGAATCCAGGAAGACTTTCAGGGAGGAATGGAAAAAAATATCTGGATTTATAAAGAATGACAGATGAAATTCTACAAGCAGTTAAGGACAGATGAGAAGCAAATATAAAAGGTGAGAGAAATAAAATCAGAATTCTGAATGCAACTGTTCAACCACTTGCATGAAAAGACAGGGAGAACTACAGTAATAATACAGAAAAATAGGAGGTAAAAAAAAATAAAATAAAGAAGAGCAAGAGACCTCTTTCACAAGATCTGAGAAATCAAAAGGAAATTTAAACCAAGAATTGGGATGATCTACAACCAGCAAGGGAACATATTAAATGATCAAGAAGAAATAAAAATGAGATAGAAGCAATAAACTGAAAAAATATATAAAAGAGATATAGAATATATAGAAAACAAAACAAAATAGCGCAGAGGTTGGAAATGCTCAATACACATTCCAACCCCAAAGAAAGTGGATAGTCAGTTCTACACCAATTCTACAGTTCTTGTTGAATTCTACAATGAAGACGTTTACCATATATGGAACAAGAAATACCAATTGTCCAAACTGAATTCAGGAAAGGAAGAGGCAGTAAGGATCATATTGCAAACATATGTTGGATAATGGAACACACCAAAGAATATGAGAAGAAAATCAGCCTGGGCTTTATAGATTATAACACAGCCTTTGATTGCATAGATCATAAGAAACTATGGATCAATCTTAAAGAGATGGGTGTGCCATGAGACTTGATTGTCTTAATGCATTACCTGTACTCAGGAGAAGTAGTTAGCATTAGGACAGAATAGGAGCGGTTTCCAGTTGGCAAGGATGTCTGGCAAAGCTGCATTTTAACACCCTGTTTGTTTAACTTGTATGTTGAACACATCATATGTAAAGCAGGATTAGAATCTGACAAAGGAAAAGAACTTTTTGACAGTAACAACTGTTTGAATGCCTCAGAAGATGGATAGCCATCTGTTAGGGATGCATTAGTTGTGAATTTCTAGTATTGGCAGGGACTGGAGAAAATTACCTTTTGAGATATTCCAAATTTAAAATTATATGACTGCATAATTTTTGTATTTTGGGGGGAGGGTCTCTAAAAGGAAAATTTATGAACTAGTTTGACCAAACTTGACATTCACACACATGATATGCTGAAGGACTTTGCCTAGTTCAGGACTGATCAGCAAACTTGATCTTATTTCTTTTCTTTTTGGAAAATATCTCTTTCAGGTCCATTTTGCATGAAACCTGGAATGAAACAAATTTTGAGAAGCATAGGTGCTATTATTCAATTTTTTCCCTTTGATTCCAAACTTAAACAATATCATCAATATCTATCGGGGCAATGCTGAGCAAATTCACTAGCTGCTTCTAAAACATGTCTCCAATATATCAAGTATTACATGTGTCCAATATATCTGAAATTTGTTAGTTTGAATGCCTTGCAAGAGTAGCAGAAAGCTTTCATCTTGTCATTTGAACAAAAATCATAAAGCAGCCTGGATATCCTGCAGAATCCTATGGCACTTTGAATTATAGAATCATAGAGTTGGAAGAGACCCCAGGGGACATCGAGCCCAACCCCCTGCTATGCAGGAGCACCCATCAAAGCATTCCCAACAGATGGCCATCCAGCCTCTGCTTAAAAACCTCCAAAGAAGGAGACTTCACCACTCTGAGGCAGCACATTCCACTGCTGGACAGCTCTAACCGTCAAGAAGTTCTTCCTGAGGTTCAAGTGGAATCTCCTTTCCTGCAGCTTGAATCCATTGCTCCTTGTCCTAGTCTCTGGACTGGCAGAGAACAAGCCCTCTCCTTCCTCTACATGGCATCCCTTCAAGTATTTAAACATGACTATCATGTCCCCTCTTAACCTTCTCTTCTGCAAACTAAACATACCCAGCTCCCTAAGCCATTCTTTATAGGGCATGGCTTCCAGAACCTTCACCATTTTGGTCGCCCCCCGCTGGACACGTTCCAGCTTGTCGACATCCTTCTTGAATTGGGGTGCCCAGAACTGGGCACATGAATGGGAATTATGGAAAGAAATGGGTTAATTCTGAATTAAAGAAATGGTGTAATGGCATTTTTTTCCTTCCCAGCACACCATTATTTTAAGCCATTCCAAATTGGTGACACTTTTGAAAAGGCTAAGTTGAGAAAAGCGACTTGATAAAGAGAAATATCAATAGTGATGGCATTTGTAATTGCAAATAGAAAAAGCAGATTGAAAATACTATCTTCAGGCCCACAAGAGGAATTCCCATGTGGAAAGCGTGTTTACATACAAGTTACCTATTAAACAGCTGTAATCATACAGTGGGAATATGTTTCTCTACATTTTTAGCTTTTCTTTTGACAACCAAGCAAGTACTCTTTTATTTGCAGAGACATAAAGGAAATGTGCAGACAGTATGTATAATGCTGTATTAAAATTAAATACAATTAGAATGACTGTATGGATTATACAATATACAAATTAGACTACTGGAATTGAAATGTTGACTGTTTTGCACTAAATTATGATGCCTCTCAACACCTCTGGCTATAGATCTGGGAAGCTTGAAGGGAAAAAAAGGGCCAAAGGAAAAAAAATCAAGGTTAAAAAGTTGTCCCCTACTTAACCCTAAAATGAAACTCGATAGTGCCATCAGGAAAAGATGAACAACATGTGGAAATTCAAGGATTAAAAGTTTTCCTCTTTCATAGTGCTGCCAATGGTCAGGCAGGTTTTTAAACTTTTCCTTAAGCTGTATATCTGCAGTGTTATTTCTTGCCATCATCATACATTGCATCAACAACCGTAGGGCCTTGGAGTTCTTGCAGAGGAGTTGATTGTTGACACAAGCTGTTAGACCCCATTCCTTCCCAAACACACTATGATGAAATGTTTTACAGATTAGAAGAGTGGTATAGATGAAATCGTGAAACAGAACTTCCATTGTCTTTTGCTTCTATCTTCAAGGATCCTTTTCAAAGCAACTATCAATCCTGGTTTCTTTGTTTGATTCTACAGAGAAGAAGAAAATAGACTAGGAGTGCATATGTTTGCAATCATGGATTACAAAATAAATATGTAAAAGCCTTTCCTTACCCAACTTTGTTTACTTACTAGGGCTCAGAACAAAGAGAGGGGTGAGGATTGCTGGCTTCCTAGTCAGCTCAGTGTAAAACATGTGAGTGGTGACACAACTTGGAAGACCCAACTGAATTGTTTACTGGACTAATGGTCCAATTCCATACTGATGATCTCTGAGCACATGGTGGTTGTGGAAGGCATGCCATGAAATCCAGATTGTTACTGCTTCAGACAGGCTGCTATCCCCTTACAAACTGCATGCCAAGTAGTTATGCAAGAGGTGAAGATGTCCCTCATAGGAGTCATTGATACCCTGTAGGGTAATATCTGCTATCCTGTAATTTGTGTTGTGTAGAACAGTTGGGACATGGCTAATGGTCAGATATTTTAGGAGCTGAAGTTCAACACATCAGGAGGCCCAAAAATTGTACAAGATCTAGAATGTATATTTTGTATTATTTTATTTTATATATTCATACCTGGTCTTTTAAGGCAACCCATTTTAGCACAGTACCCTGTTCTCGCTATATCTTTGTCCTGTCTAAATTTGTTGTTGTCATGTGCCTTCAAGTCCTTTCTTACTTATGACAACCCTAAGGCAAATCTACATGGGGTTTTCTTGGGCTGATAGTGTGTGGCAAGCCCAAGATCACCCAGTTGGTTTCCATGGCAGTGCAGGAAATCCAACAACAGTTTCTAGGGTCATGGTCCAATGCTCAAAGCACTTATAGGATCTTTAGGGAGAAGTCATGAAAATGAAATATGTTATGAAACAAATATAACTGTGTAGAGCAGATAAATCTTCTGACCTAAATTTGTTAGTTCCAATCAAAGGGGACCTAGGGACTCAATGAAACTTACATATTTGTTGAATTACCAAGTTCTAATTGATTCAATGGGTCTATTCTAGTTGGGTCTAGCAATCAGATCTTTGAGTTCATTTACAAAACAGCTGAGAATCACACAGCCCCCCATATGTTTCAGACTTAAACTCCCATGATCCTTCACCATTGCCTATGGTGGCTAGGGATGCTGGTGGTTGCTGCCCAACAGCATATGGTGGACCTCACTCTTCCCATTCCTCATATAAGCAACCGGCAGTGATTCCTCAGGATTTTCACAAACCTCCGTGGAGACACCAGGGATGAATGAACTTGGGACCTTCTGTGCATAAAGCATGTGCTCTGTTGATGACAGTGGCAAAGCTTGGAGTGTGTAGAGGGGGTGGGGGGCAGTGCTAGACATAAGAGGCATGGCCATGGAGTCGTGGCCAGTGTGTGTGTGGGCAAGGCCCAGGTGCGTGGGGGTGTGAGCTGGGACAGCCCAAAAACATTGCCGCCTGTGGCGAACTGCCTCACTGCCCCTGTCCCTACGCAACTGGTTGATAAGTTCATTTAGTGGCAGTTTGCTTTTCTTAAGATAACAAGTACCCAGTCAAAGCAAAATCATATGGTCCCCTGGAGGTTGTGATGTGCTGCTTCTTTAATTTTTCAAAAAGCTCATATCACCAGGTAGCTATGTATTTGGTTATTTCCTGAAACCACTATAGAGGTCATGGCAGGTTGCTGTGTTTACTTTCAGCTTCTCTTGTGCCAGTTTGTCTCTGGTGGATCCTTAGACATAATACTTGTCAGCTGATATGTGGAAAAAAGGGGAAAGCTACAACCCAAACCAATTAAAGAAGTTATTACAAATGCTTGTTAAAGCAAATGCAGGTAAGGAGGTATGGACTGAGAAGAACAATGAATGTATAATTAGCTGCTATCAAAACAATATGTGCAGATTTACACATATTTCTACAGAGCAAACAGATAGAGTAAGCAAGAAAAAGAAAAGGTGCTATGGGCTGATAGTGTAAATACACAGATGGTGTCTGACTGCACTTCATAGTTCCAAACATTGTGGGTGCAGAAATACAAATGCATTGTTATGAGTCATAGTTGTACTCTTCAAAATAGAGAGATAGACCTCTTCTTTTACTATCCAGATCTTCTTCTGAAAAACTCAGGGCACCAGCTCCTAGCCTTATCCTCATAATAAGGTAGGTTATCATGTGTATGTGTTTGTGTGCATCTACCAAATTATGGTGACATCATAAATTTAATAGAACTTTCTTAGGCAATGAATACTCAGAGGTGGTTTGCCAGTGACTTTCTCTGAAATACAGCCTACAGCACCGGGTATTCATTGGCGGACTTTGATCCAAGTACTAACAACAGGTAACCCTACTTATGCCATTTCTGCACTATACTGTTATAGTGCTATTATTCCATTTTCAACATACTATGGAATCCTGGGGTTTGCAGGTTAGGGAGGGGCATTTAGAATTCTCAGCCAGAGAACTCTTTGGTCCCAGAAAACTACAAACTCCAGAATTCCACAGGATGTTGAACATGGGATAATAGCACTATAACAGTGTAGGGCAGAAATGGCCTTAGCTTCCAAGATCAGATGGGATCTTGTGCCTTAGGACTGTAAAACTGTAAGGATATTATCTAGCCAACCCCCATGATACTCATGAATCCACACTAAAAGAATTTCTGACCAATGGCCATATAACTGTTGCTTAAAAATCTCCAAACAAGGAAAAACTTCACCTTCCAAGGCAGTCTCTTCAACTGTTAAACAGCTCCTATCATCTGGAGAGATGTATGATTCCCAGGCATGCTTGTAAATACTCTTAACTGCAATATAATCTTGACGTTTGAAGGCCTGTTCAGGACCACTTGAGGCTTTTCTTGGCTTATAAGAGCTTCTGGCTCCTTCCACCATCCCTTGTGATTTCTGAAGTCAATTTCTTTTCTTCTCCTAAATAATAAAAATAATAGAGTCAATTTTGCAAGGCTTAAACATGTTTAACTTAATTATGCCCCCATGTGTAAATTTTAACTTGGTCAAGTTTGCTGATATTTTTGTAGTTTATGATATTATTACAGTTCTCTGGAATCAGATTTGGGGTGTCCTGAAATGGCAGTGGATTATTAATTAGTTAATTTTTCATTACTGTGTTTTTCATTGCCCAGAATAGCAGGAAGGTCTTGTGAGATCTGCTAACGTCCTGTAAACAAAGACATTTTGGTTATTTCCTCGGAAATTTGACTGTCTTATCAGTGTCACTTTTTTTTTCTCTTTCTGCTTTTACATTGTCATCAAAGCCTTATTACTCCAGCTATCACAGTAGCAGGATACCAGCTGCTCCAATTCCTTTGTGGGATCTGCCCTGTCACTATTACCATAGGCTATGTCAGCAAGATATCATGTAGATTTTTCCTTCATATTTTCATGGTACATGAATTCTTATTGCTAGATTGAGTGTGTAGGCTCAGTCCTTCTCAATCATTTGGAGGGGGAAAAAAGCAGCCAATTGTTCCAGGTCTAAGGAGAAGCCAGCACTGGAGGTCGCAGTTTCCATTTGATAGGACTAATGCCAATTATAACCATGGGATCACTACCCCCTACAGAAATTTTTGATGGCTACTATCTCAACCAAATATTTGTAGAAGAGTAATTTATACGTCCCAACCTCAATGGCTCTGTGGATTCACTATAACCAGACAAACTGTGGGAACCCATTATGTTCCATTGACTGTTTCATTGACCTCTCTAACAGTTTAAAGACAGGCTCTATAGTAGAAAGCAGCTAATTTTGTGTACTGGAGAACGGCATAATTTTAAGTTTTTATATGAGTCAATGCAATCCAAGACAAATGATGTTGTATTTCAGCAATATGCAAAGCTTTCAAGAGGCACAGTCTGATGGTTATCCATAAGCCATTATATTCTCGCTTGGGCAGGAAAAAATAGTTCTGCCAGGATGGTGTAGTGATTTGATTGGAGACCAGAGTTCGATTCCCTGCTCAGTCATGGAAACCCACTGGGTGACCCTGGGCATCACATTGGCCATTTCCGCACTAGCCTGTTATAGCGCTATGATTCCACTTTCAGCATCCTATGGAATCCTGGGGTTTGCAGTTTTGGGAGGGGCTGGCCGGCCCCTCCCGAAACTGCAAACCCCAGGATTCCATAGGATGTTGAAAGTGGAATCATAGCGCTATAACAGGCTAGTGCGGAAATGGCCATACTCTTGGTCCCAGAAAACCCTATTATAGGGTTGCCTTAGGGTTACCATAAGTCAGAAATAACTTGAAGGCATACAACAACAACAACAACAACAACATGGAACACAATATAGACCCATCTTTAAGAACTTTACCATTGTATATATGACTTCTTTAACAGCAAAATGGAACAGATCTGTTATCTGTAGGAAGGCACAGTTTAGATTCTACATGCAGTAATTGGTAAAATATTTTGTTGCTTATCTGAGTGAGTAAAAAGTAAAAGGCACTCAAGTTGGAAAAAATCAGCTCATATAGAAAAATGTAATCTAGCATGTAAGTTTGAAAAAGGCATCCAACCTCCAAGGTGGGAGACTGTTTTTGGACACTACTGCCATCTCATTTGAAATTCTCTAGATTGATCTTGGCTGATAATACGCAAAGCCTTTGTGTAAGCCACTGAAGAATGCATATTACTTTGCTCTTAGGACATTGGATTCATATAACAGTCGTAATTCAGGGTTTATATTGCTCCCAGAGATCCAGATAAAAATTAGAGCCAGGTAATATACTGATCACATTCTGATCACCAGGTACTATCAACTAGAAGCTTTGTGTGGATATTAAATAGCCTGGGAGAAAAAAATCTCACCCATCCCCATGAACCAAGGTGATAAATCCCCAGTACTACCTTCTGACACTTATGAAATTAAAGGGGAAGAAACCAATATTTACAGTGGCAGATCACATATTTTTCATGTATAAGATTCCAGTTTCAGTCCCTAGCATCTAGAATTAGAGGGCCCAGACATCATCCCTATATACAAGATCCTGTAAATTATCAAAAATACTGGGTTGCATGGACAAAACTGTCTGACTTCACATAAAACAATTTCCTATTCCAGAAACTGCTGGAAGGAAATCAGTATTACGTAGCTCTTCCCACACTCATTACAACATGGCTTTGCAGAAGAATCCCATGGGCAATTCTGGGGTGGGGTGGGGGTATTAAAAGCATCTACATATGGAAATACACTTCTCTAAATATCAGTGACTATTTCATTTTTCTTATTCCGATATTATGTTTTTGCTACATAATCTCCATTAAATCACAAGACAATGAAACACATTGAATGCATTTTTCCATCCTTGGGAACTACTGAAGGTAGCCTAAGAATGATTTCATTATTGATCACTGCCTATCAGGCCATTTCTGCACTAGACTGTTATAGCGTTATTATTCCACTTGCAACATCTTATGGAATCCTGGGGTTTGCGGTTTCAGGGGGGGCCAGCATAACAGTCTAGTGTAGAAATGGCCTCAGTTAGTTTGCCAAGAGCATTGGAAGGCTACAGAGTAGACCATAAAATTCATTCTTTTCTACTGGCCCAGTTCCTTTCTTTTCTATTGGTCATGCAAATCCCATGAGATTAATTCTTTTCTTTAGCTAGACTGAATGGACTTTGAAACCAGAGAATGGCAAATAATTATGCTCACATAGCAACAATTGTCTTATCACACCCAATTAGGAGTTGTGTGGTGAGATTTCAGAGGGAAGAAACATACATGTAACTATTTTAAAGGATATCAGAAGTGATAAATGTTACCACCAAAGCATTTGTACACTTGGCAAAAACAGACAAGTGGATTTCCAACTCAGTAAGTTTGGGATTATGTGTTTGTAAGCAAGATTCAACACTCAACCTAGGCCCTTTTCGCACACAGTTTTTTTTTGCGTGAGGGCCCCTTGAGCGTTGCGTAAATGGGAGCGTCGGTCCGTACGACGCACTCCCACTCACGCGATGCTCAGGAGCCTAAAGCGAGACGCTCGTGCATTTTCTTATTTTTGACTCTAAGCCAAAAATACTGCGTGGTCGCACAATGCTCATTAAGCCATTGCGCACTTACCTGTGTGCGGTGCGCTGAACAAGCTGGCCCGGTCGCGCTTCCTTCCCCCAGGGCAGCCTACAGCTACCAGGCTGCGCTGCGAAAGGCGGGGGTGGGGCACTAGCGCAACGGTCGCGCTACCAGGAAGTGACCTGCGGGACGAAGGAGCAGGTAAGTGGCAGCATTCCAGATGAGGCTTTTCGCGTGAGACGCCCCCCCCAGCCGCGCGAGTGGGTAATGTGCGAAAAGCCTCCTAGATGAGTGATGAGAGAAGGTTATGGAGGTGGTTTGTGAATAGGATGTAATTCTTTGCCATTTTCATTCTTGAAGGAATGTTTCAGCAATTTTAGCAATTTTCTTTTCACTGCAAGAAAGTCTTAGAAAATTGCACAGTTCTCAAAGACTATTAGCATTTGGAGTTCATTCTAGGTAAATCTTATATATGATTTTTCTTCTTCTTCTTTTTGTATTGGAAACAGAAATTTCTGCACAGAAAATGCTGTTTCTTACGTAGAAAATAATGTAGTTGGGGACTTACTCTGTGCAAGATTCACATGTGGTTGGTTGAAGTCCTGAACCACAAAGATTCTCATCAGCCCAGAATTTTCCTCATCAGGGTTTCCTGATCAGAAATGCATTTTTAAAAATATTTTTGAATATTCTTTCCATCTGTACTTGTGAAATTTTCACAAAAGCAGGTTACTGAGGTTAGTACAGTATTGTGTTGCACACAAATGAATCAAACTATTCTGGAGTGGCACGAACTAACCAGACACTACTACTGGGAATCTTGCACCCACATTGACATGAGAATTGATACAAACTTCCATGCATACCTGGGATTAAGAAGCAAATGTGGGCCAATGAATGCCCACATGATCTTCTCCAAATTTACTATTCGATTATTTCCTCCTCATTTTGTAATGGACAATACAGATAGCTTCCTGATGTACTGTGTATAATAACTAAATGCTTTCATTTGTACATTTTAAATGAGTGTTAAGTAGTGTGGCTATTTTTAAGTAATTACATTAGAACAATGGGAAAATGCTGGGGAAATAAGCCAAAACTTTATGAGGAGCTACAATTTAAAGGAAAATTTTATTAAGATGTTTTTCAGATGGTTCTTAACCCCAGTACAAATTTCAAAAATGTGTAAAAATAATAAACTTGCTAAATGTTGGAAATGCCAAGAAATTGGGTCTTTTTTTCATATTTGGTGGTGATGTAAAAAAGTGAGAGAATTTTGGGTACAAATTCAAGAGAATATCACGAAGTTATTAAAAATTAAGTTCCCAATGTCACCAGAGGTATATTTACTGAATATTTTTGATAATTTAGAAACATAATTTGATAATTTAGAAACATAATTTATATATAATTGATAATTTAAGAAACATTCAAGAATATTATGTTATATGATATATCCGGCCAGAATCATATCTGCTAAAAATTGGAAAGAGACAAATATACCACCAATTGAAGACTGGATATTTAAATTATATGACTTGGCTGAAATGGACAAATTAACACTAATGTTAGAAAACAAACCAAAGAGTACTTTGAAACAATAATGGGAAATTCTAATCCCCTTATGGAAGGAAAAGTGGGGAGAGTATGCCGTAGTAGGACTTTATGAATAAACCTCATATGATTGATCACATAAGATTTAGTAATGCTAAGATTCATAATCTATGTTTATAAAACTGGTTAATAAATCAGAAATAAAGTCACAGAAAATACATGAACTCTATTTTTAATGAGGTGTTGTTTGGACCTGAGTTCATGAAGTACAATAAAGAATATGGGAAATTATATTCATAAGTCAGGATTAAAATATATATGATTAAATCACCTAATGGAGAAGAGAAAGGAAGTCATTATGTGTTTGTCATAGTAATGTGTAGTAACGATGTTGTAATGTTGTTGTTTTTAAGTTTGATACAGAAGGGGAAAGGGAAGTATGCTAAGGAACTTCCTTTCCTTCTCTGATGTCTTGTTGTACTACTTTTTTTTGTTATTTTTCCTTTTCTTTTCTTTTTTGGTATTGTCTAGTTATGTCTTATCTTCTATTCCTTATATAGAATAGTAGATCTTGGTTATATTTGTATGTATAATATATGTTATTTTTCATATTTCATTCTTCACATTCATTGATTCATTCACTTAGTCATTATATGTATGTTTTTTTTCTTTCAATTATATTCAATAAAAATATTTTTTTTAAAAAAAGTATTGTGGTTATTTTTGTTGTTGCTGTGTACCTTTTATTTCTGACTTACGGCAACCCTATCCTGGGATTCTCTGAACTTGTTCAGAGATGGGTTGCCCTTGTCTTGCTCTGAGGTTGAAAGAGTGTCTTGTCCAAGGTCACCTAGTGGGTTTCTATGGCTGAGCAGAGATTCAAACCCTGGTCTCCCAGTGTCCTTGTCCAACATTTAAACACTACACTGTGCTGGCTCTGTTAAGTGTGTGGGTGTGTGTTTATGAGTGATTGTTTGCTGCTTACATCAGTGGCTGACAGGATAATTTGGGTTCGTAATGGGGAATGAGGTTTTAGAGTGACAGCTATACTGCTGCCAGTGGCTTGGTGTGTGGTACCTATGCCTTAAAGCACCCAGTGGTACCTGGTGGTTTTAATATCAGTAAGGTGGTGAATCCATTCTGCTTTTTAGCCAGAACTTTAAAGAAGCTATTCATAGTGATGACCTCTATCTGCAAAAGAGTCTCAGAGTCTTTATAGTTCTTTTCTAACTCACACTAAAAACTGGACTGAATTCACTGCCCCAGTAACATAAGGACCACCAGCAGCTACCATTAGCACCAGTATAGTTGGTGATGGTGGCAATAACAAGAAATATTAAAGCAAGTTTTAAAAACAATCTATCAATTCCATAGACTTTTTAAAAGAGGCATCTTTAAAAGATATGTCTTACCAGCGTGAGGTGGTAAGCAGGAGAACTCTGATCTTGGCTTGATTTCATTGGCTGTTTGCCTGCTTCCATGCACAAATTTGAAGTGTTTTGAAAGAAAATAAAACAAATTTACAATCCTTATCTTTCTGACCTGCAAGAACTGGCATGCTTGGATTGGCAGGACAGGCTAGTATTGAGACATGTGTCCTCAGGAGAACCACTTGGCACTCTTCTTATTGTTGTCTTGGTGGCTGGAATAAACTTTTCTACACCTACAGACATCTCTCTCTTGATCACTCTCACTGTTGTTCTTTATTTTACCTGGTTTAGGCTTTCTAGGGCCCTTTCCACACCGGGAAATAGCACGTGGTAGCGCGACCTCCATGGGAGGTCATCTACACTGTAAAGTGGATTGGGGTGGATTACTTTAGAGTAATTCCACACCCCAATCCGCACTAGGGCACCTGGAAGTGGCAGTGCCTCATGCTTTTTAAAAACCACTTTTTATATAGTTTTTAAAAGGCACAGGGCGTGCAGACCAGTGCAGCCGCGTCACAGCGCCCGGTGTGGATTTGCAGACGTGCGCAAGGGTGTGCCTGCAGATCTGCCAGGGGGGCGGGATTTCCGGCTGGCGAGGTTCTCCGGTTGGTGGAGAGCCTCTGCCAGTCGTAAGCCGCCATTTTGGGTGCTGCAGGATGCCGCGGGACACCGACGAGTGTGGAGCAGCAAAAACGCACTGCTCCACTGGCGACGGACTTACCCGGTTTAAGGTAAGCTCCGTTTTAGCGTGTTTCCGGACGTTTCTTCGCCTGCGTGTGGAAAGGTCCTAGGTTTTCATATTGCATGAATTTTGTCACTGCGGTTTTACATCTGCTTATTACGGGTGTGAAATAATGCATCTCAATGTGGGACAAAATGCTTGCAGCAAGTACTATTGTGATTATAGATGTGAAGAAATTTTGAGATGTCAATGCACCAAGTTCATTTTCAGATATCTCTATGATCTATATTGCAGTAGGAGCATTTCAACACTTGAAGTGTGTTTCTCCTCTCTTCCTTCTCCACACTGCCATCTCTTAGATCAGAAGAGCTGTATCTCCAGGAAGGGAGCCCAGACCTTTCATTTTCAATAATGATTCTGATGGACTTTTATCAAGACTCCATCTGTTCAGATTGTTAAGGTTGCCGAGTTATCCCAAATGGCCAAACTAATGTGAATTATAAAGGATAAGCCAATTAAAGATTTCTTGAAAAATTGGAAACTGTTTATGGACTTTTGAGCAATAAGAAATCTAATGATGCAATAATTTTTGGATATGGTTGCTAGTAATTCTAGAAAGATAGCTTAGTTGGATCTGTAATGGTGGAATAATATTTTTTTTCTTTTCTTATTTGCTCTCTTTCATTACAGTTTGGTTTAGGGAGGGGTTTGAGAGTTTCAATATGTTAGAGCTTTGATAGTATATTAGTTGTTGGGGGAATTAGAGTTTCCCAGGGTGTTAGCCCTTTGGGGGAAATTCTATGAAAGCTATAACTGTTAGGAATCAGTCTTCTTTTAGCAGAGTGACAGAAAAAGCAGAAATCTCTGTGTGACTTCCCTGAACTGAGACTGACTTGGGAAGCAAAATATGGCAGGCAGTTTCCCCTTATAAACTTGGAAAAGTTTACTAATGAATTTTACAATTACAGAAGCATTGGAGAGATAAGATCCGAACTAGCTAACAAAAAGATTAAGTAAGATAGTAGCTTCATTCATTCACCATCTTCTTGGTGGAGAGGCAAAGCATGGTCAGAGGGAAGGAAGTAGAACCAAAAATGGCAAACAGAGAGAAAAGTATGATCTCTTAGGTAAGGCCAATGACCTCAAAGTCTGTCCTTGGGTCACATGGTCTGGTTATCTGGACACCATAGCCGTACATTTAAATAACACAAGGAGCAGGTGTGAAGCTTTAGATGATAAGGCAGAAGGTTATGTCATGCAAAGGAAACAGAAACTCTATGCTAGCTAAGCCCCACTTGCCCTAGAACAAGTTGGGGAGGAGAGAATACCGGAATTTTCCAACATTAGTGAGTTAGCATTTAATGATTTTAGTTTATTGTTTTAATATTTTTTTATTTTAGTGTTTACTAAATGTTTATGTTATTTTTTGTTAAAATAATAAATACATATAAAAAAGGATATCTGAGATACCAGATCATACTCAAAATATTAAGATTTATCTTTTGCAGACAGCGAATTCTGGACTGAATTCAAAACAGGCTTGTTGCATGTCATGTAGTATACTATAGCTGTTCACAAGTACACAGGAATACTGACAAGCAACTAGGACAAAGTATTTTGTCAAGGGAGGTCTGCTGTCTCCTTTCCCAGAAATGCCACATAAGGAAACTGACTGGATAGACAATTACAGTCCTCTCTCCACATTCATGGGTTTGACCTTTGCAAATTTGATTACTCACAAGGTGTACACATATCCTATTCTCCTCACCTCATTCCTTTATGTTTTACTAGGTATGGAGAAGGGAGGCAAGTGCCCAGTAAAAGGCAAGGGAAGGTTGGGAGGCATGCGAGAGTCTTCTTCCTTCCCTTTGGACCTTCCCCTTCCCATTCCCTTGCCTCTGACCCTGATGATGAGAATATACCAAGGAAAAAGGCAAAGGGATGAGGGAAGGCGTGCACAGACCCCTTCCTTCTCCCTTTCCTCTCATTCCCTTGAATCTAGTCCTGGTGTGCAAAAGGCAAGGGAATGAGAAGGGAGAGCCCCAGAAGGGAATGGGAGCGAGATTGCAGGGGGAGTTATTTGCAGTTTTTCCACTTTCATGAGGGTTCTGTATCCCAAACTTTTGTGAAAGTGGAGGGGCCACTGTAAATCTATAAACCCCAGGATTCCAGATGAAGCCGCCATGGAAGTAAAAATGGAATCATAGTGGTATAATTATGTAGGATGAAAGGGTCTTTAATGAATGCATTGATATGGAAGACTTAAGTATGAGGAACTATTGTGCTGATGAAAAAGTCACCTCCAGAGCAGAAAATGAGATTTGTTTCAGTTTATAGATACCCAAATATTTTGTTCAGTCTATATTTGTTCAGTTTATATTTTTAAACAGACCTGATTCTCCTTCTTCTTCCCCTTTCTCTTTCATATTCTCCTTTCCCCTTCATATTTTTTTTCATCATCGTCATCATCCTTTGCCTTATCTCCTTTTTATTGTTATGGATGATGAAAACCAATCGAGAAATGTTATGCAACGTATTATCCAGGTATCTGTTATAAAGTGATCGAAAATAGGATAGTCTTACACAGCACACTAGATGATACAGTGTTTCAAAAGGTTACAAAACAGGGAAAATTTATTCCTGGCATATTTTACTCATGGTAACACAAAATTTAGAAAGCAAAGAGACATAAAATGTATTTGAACATCTGGAAAGTTTCAACAGAAGAAATTTGATAAAAATGTTTTCATATATCATACTCCTGATTCAGTTCTCAGACTACTATGTGGATCAGAGTGGCGTTATCATTCAGTTGTCATACATTTCCAAATTTCTAGTACAATCCTTTGTTTCTGAATTAAATTTAAGTGCCTGAAATGCAGTTTGTTTATAACCCTACATGCCAAATACACTTATACAGAAACACACAAGCTCTCAATCCTTATGATAAAATGCATATGAAAAGGCCAGTTTTATGACAGACATGCAGAAAAATTGGTGCTTTCTTTTCTTTTTTTTAAAACAACCCTGAATTTTCATACTTTTTTCTTTTAAAAAAATTCAAATAGAAGCAGAAACAGGGCAGAAAAGACTTATAAAAGAGCATGTACGATAGTGATAATGACTGGAAACTGACTCTGATGTTGATTCATCTTTCTCTTCCAACACCAGAATTGCAATGGTACCTTCTATTTTGTTATGAGCAGAACATCAAGTACACTGCTCCATGATACAAGCATCTCTGTCTTTCAGCTGCTCATTAGAGCTCTCTCACATAGGGATGTAAAACTTATTTTGTCCCCTCATTCCAGAAAAAATAAGCTCAGCAATGTCATAATTTTTGTGTGTGTGAGAATACAAAGGCTTCTGCGAAATATTCATATTTCTGAATTTTGTAGAGGGAAATTTATTTGCACAATGATACACATAGGTGTAGGCTATATTTTCGAGGAAGGAACTGGGAAAACCACCTCTGAGTATTCTTTGCCTAAGAAAACCCTATGAAATTCATGAGGTTGCTATAAATTGACAGGCAACTTGAAAGTACATGCACACATGTGTATGGCTTTTCTTCATTTTAAAAATTTCCCTATGCAAAATTCAGAACACATGTGTAGTGCACAACATATATAGAAAACATATTCAGGAAAGCGCTATGTGGTCTTTCTGCTTAGGAATCTATGCATTTGCACAATTTGCAAATTGCACAAACCTGTACAGGGGGAAAATGTATTTTTGTACGAAGTTCTGAAGTGTGACAGATCTTGTACCTGTCTCTGTTTCTTAGGGACTATGAAGATTTATAGTTTGTACTTAGAATTCTGTTCTAGAGATCGTAGTGCTGTAGTATGGTAGAATGGACTACAATTTTCTAGCATAGCAATTCTAAGGACTACACTGAATTGTAAATGCCAGGATTCCATAGGATGGAGCAACGGCAGTTAAAATGGTATCAAATTGTTACAGCTGTGTAGTATAGTAGATACAGTCTAAATGACTAGGCAACACAGATAGACAGACTGGTCCAGAGAATGGAAAAGTTACTTTTCCAAGCTCTGATCCCCGGGGTAAAGCAACAACCAAATCCTTGAGTGATGGCTGAGGAGGTTAAGGAGACTTAAATAAAATGCTTAGGGCTGTTTAATTATTACCTTCTGCCCTGCCCCAGCATGAACTGCTTGGAAGTGGCAGGACCTAAAAGCAAGGTATTTTCTCTTTCCCCTTTTGGGTTTAAACATATTTTTTCAAGCATTTCAGAAAAGAAAAAGAAAACAAAACAATAACTGACCTTCAAAAGGACTAAACAACAAGAATAAGGACATTGCTATCTTCATGGAGGAATGAGAAAATAAATAGGCCTCTATGATTTATGTTAACATGCTAAAGCACAAAGTTTTATAATTGTTTTAATGTTTCAAACCTGTTTTAACTTGTGGATCATAATTAATATGTTTTCAGTCTGTTTACATTTTTTTATTGTTTTAAATTGTTTCGAATTACTGGCATTGATTTAGCTTGTACACATCCCTGGGCAGGACAGAAATATTTTAATAACCAAGTCAGTAACTAAGTAGCTAACTAAATAAGAATAACACAACAAAACAGCCTTAAAAATCACCTGTGAACATGCTCTGAAGAGGCTTTGCATTTTCTAAGGTGTGGCAAACAGTGGAGGCATAAGTGCACATTATCTCCAGCTTTTACGGGTCAAATACACACTTGAGCTAAAGCTAAATGGCATTGTTTCCTGTTAGATTTAATGACATCATTGGGGATTCGTTGCAGGATGTAATGTACCACTAATTTCAACTAATGCTATTAAATCATGCTGGCTTGTGAAACGTTCTGAATTTCTTCCTTTTTCCTTTGTGCTGCTTTCTACTCTTCCATCTTCCATGGTGATGGATTTAATGGTATTTCCCATTTTCCAGGCTTCTCTGGTAGGTTCCGTAGAAAGCAGGACAAGAAGTTAATAAATGTTTGCTGCCTAAATTCTTTTCAAGCCTACAAATTTTAGCAAGTAAACACTCACCGGTGTACTGTAACTAACACCGTCTGCCAGTCAATATGGATTTCCTTCTGCTTACTAGTATTTGACATTTAACGGTTTAATTAAATTCACCCCAAGGAGGGAAATGCAACTGGAAGAGATTTATTTTCCCACTAAATAGAAATGTCAGTAACTGGAATAAGAAGCCCTTGCCAAGAACTAACAACCACTACAGCTTCGCAGTGCTAATGAGGCCTGAGCAGCAGAGATTACAGTAGAGAGACAGGCCTTTACTGGAAAGCTATCAAATGGAACTGAAATATTAGAAAATGTAACATCAACACATTGATTAAGATGCCATTCAGAATCCTGGGTTTGATTGTTTTCTTCAAGGATAGGTTTGAAAACAGGGAGTACTCTCATCCTTTAGCTTAATTTATCCAATATAGAAGGAAGACTGTTGAACCAGAGTTTATCTACTATGCTAAACTTTAATAACACTTTTAACTGTTCATGCCTGCCCATTCTCCTGGGATTTGTACTTTTGTCAAGGACTCACAGTTCTCTCTAGAGAACTCCAGTCTACTTCCCTCAACTGCTGCACTAGTGCAATTAGTGGAGAATTCTAAGTGACCCACTAAACTGCAAATCCCAGGATTCTGTAGGATGGAGGCATGGAATTTTACTACTATCAATATTCTGTAGTAGGGGTACACTGTCAGTTATCATCATCATATATTTTATTGCACATAACCATACTTCATCACAATAGAAAATATATAGCATGAAGACATTAGTAAATAGTAAATAAGTGTTGCATTAAAAGCATATTCAGTATTAAAACCTCCTTAATGTTAAATATCACATATGTGCCTATCACTGTGGCAGTACATAATTCAAACTGATTCATATGAATCTACTTCAGATCCAGTTCTAACTCCAGTTCTATCACTTTTCTGTTCTATCTTCTTGTTTAATTGGCCAGGGGACCCAGCCTGTGCCTTAGGTAAGACCATTAGGATGGTTGCAGATCTTCTAAATATGATGAGATCTTTGTTGTAAAGGAGAAATTTGATCTTTTGACTTGCTGGTCAGAAATCTTTAGCTTGAAGAGGTCCCATGAGAAATTTGTTCCTAATTTCAGATGATAAAGAGCAGGTAAATAAGTAGTGAAAAAGATCTTCAACTTCAATTAGGCTACAGTGGCAGAGGCATGATTGATATGGGATTTTGATGAATCTGCCCTCTACAACTGCTGATGGCATTAGTTGAAATCTGGCTAGTGTACGCTCCCTCCTTAGACAACATTTGTCTGTTTTTAGCATGTAATCGTCTGGACCCTGAGGAGATTTTAATATACTATACCATAGTGAGATATTAACCACAAGGAGAGTTTAATAAACTACGCCATGGTGAGATCTTAATGGTGGCAATTGCAGTGTAATCATCTTGCAAATAAATGTCATGCACCTGGAGTTTGAATTTCTTTCTTTTTGCTTTTGCTTTATCTTTCTGGAAGAAACACATCCCAAATTTGTGAAGAAGATGAGATATATTAATGTAATCATAATTTGTCTGTTGCAATGGTGAAGGTCATTTGCTCATTAAAACAAAGTTTTGCAAGTGGATATCCAGAGAGATCCTTCAATCTTAGCCAAAAATGAAAAAATGGATAGTAGACTAAGATTGGGAGCCTGTCTCCATCTTCAGCAATTGTGTTGGAGTAGACCTTGGGACCCCCAGGATAACTCTTAAAATTTTATTCTGTAAACTTTCCAGCTCATAGGACTTCCGGAATACCTATATCTCTGCTTCAAATAGTATCTGCAGTTGTAATTTCTTCTTGATGAGATGTAGAATTGCTAGGACCTGTCTTTCAGCTGAAGTATACCAAAATTTGAGGGTGGCTCCAATGAACTACTCCTGTCAGGAACTGAATTCACACAAACAAATATAAAGGCGTAAATACTATTTATTATGAGCATGATACATAGTATGGGACTTCAGTGAATGAACTGGAGGCAATTAGCAAAATTCAAAACTTAAAAGGCAAAGAGTTTCTCATCCCACCCGCAAGAGACCTTGAAGCCTGGTTTAGCCTGGCAGCACTTATCACTACATTCCTAGATTTGTTTATCTAATGGTCTCTGGTTCTCATACCTTGTTACAAGCAAGCTGCTACTTAACTCCTACTACATGTCCCATGACTAAAATATGGAGGGCTACCTGACAATTCCACATTAATTTTAGTGACTTTGATATCAGAATGCCAAGACCTAGAAGTGATGAACAATAATCCTAAATAGCAATAGGATTTGATTTTTTTCAATTCAATTTTCTCCAATATGCAAAATATACTTCTTAGCTTGTTCACTGTTAGTTACAGTAGGATGATTTAACTATGTACAGAACAAGAAATTTTATTGCTTAGTTGTTATGATATAATGTGCACATTGTTAATTCCTTTGTGAACAGAATGTATGCATGCTCAAGTTTCAGATTATCATGACACAGGTGAGTATCCTTGCAAAACAGAGCCTGTAATGAGAATATACTGCCCCATGGCAGTCAAAGTAGTATAACTTTAACCCTTGTAGTTATTCAATCTATTGTTCTCTGAAGTAGCAGGGATTCCTGAGGCTCTGAAGCTAGACTGCTTCTGCCATGCATTTGATACTTTATCTGGGAAGCATGCAGAAGGGTTCTGCTTGCATACCACAGTACATGCATAGAGTTCCTTCAGATGAGGAGAGAATTTTGGGGCAATCCTGGGTGACTACATTCATGGAGGTTTGTTTGAACTTCCCTATGATGTCATGTTAGATGATGTAATAGTGCATTCACATACCTGCATCACCAATTTTGCTTGAGGAGACACAGGAGATGGGTTTTATTCATGCTCAACATCTGACTCGTCAACATATTTGTGCATCCATAATAATGAGAATATTGCTTGTGACTTGGCTTACTCATGAAACCATTTGATCAGCAGGCAATGCCTTGGCAATGCAACTGATCATTGCTCATGGCATATGCAGGCATCTTGAATTCATTGGAAATCACCACCTCTTCCCACTAAAGAATATTCCTCTTGATATTACTAATAATGGCATAGTTAAGCATACAAGCCTCTGCTGATTCACTAGATGCTAAGAGAGGGAACCCCTGCAAAATAGAAATCTCAAGGCTTTCTAGCCAACAGAGAATGAGCCATTAGCACTGAGAGTTGCCTCCACTTCAGAATCATTAGGGATCCTAAAGCAGAATACAAAACAGAAATTAGTTTCACTCAGACAGCAGCACAGTCCCTTAGTGACATCTATTAGTTCAATCTCTCATTACTGTGTGCATACTGGAGGAAGCAATATGGGTGTTCTTAACCATGCACATTAATTGCTAGAGTGTTCAGGGTGTTGCTGGAGAAAAACATCTCCAGACTCTGTGGACACAGCACACCCTGAGTGGGTTTCTGCCCTGGAAGTGACTTTTCCATCAACACAATAGTTCGTCATACTTAGCAATGTCTTGCATATTAGTGCATTTATTAAAGGTCCTTTCATCCTACATAATTATACAACTATGATTCCACTAACTTCCATGGCAGCATTCTATGGAATCCTGGGGTTGGGAGTCTGAGGAATGTTCTCTGGCTGATAATTCAAAATAACCCACAAACCTAGAGATCCCAGGATTCCAAAAATGCCATGATAGTTTATGTGGAAATCACAGTGCTATAACTTTGTAGTGTGAAAAAGACACAACATACCTAAGCCTCAAAGGAATTATTCCCCAATCCCTGAAAAATGGCTTAGTGAATCATATACCAATACCACATGTGTAGACAAACCCACTGTTCTTTCACTTTCGGTCAAATTTCTCCATAAAATAAACATTTCCCACGGGAGTTTCCGGGGGTGGGGACAAAACTGGACCTCTATTTATGTATTTCTTGTGTCCAAACATCACTTCATCCTGCCTCACTAAACTGAGGTGATCAATGACAGACTCAATCTAGACTTAATCCAGTATGTCAGGACAAAGCAGCCAAGATGTAGCCCTCCAGGTATTGTTGGGTTGCAGCAATTGGCACACTCATGGGAGGTACAATGCCCCTGGAAGTCCATACTTTGACCATTCCTACAATATGATTTCACATATGTACTTCAGGATTTCCAGCACTCACATTCTTAAGATCTTTATAATCTCCCATCCCAGGAGGTACTTTCATCAGGCTGAGAAAAAAAGTCTCACAAGAAGGTCTTGTATTTGCTAGTTCTCTGCAATGCTTCAGAGGGATGCTTCAGCCAAGATGTCACTGAAAGAATTTATGTACAATAAAATGCCAATTCAGAAAAGATGGCAGTGACACACAAAATATGCATTAAAAACATACCCATGCACAACAAGGTGCTAGTACAGACACATTCCCCACAACCCCCAACAAGACTGTATGTAAAGAAGGACAGCAATACATCCACTATGCAATGTATAAATCTCAGACTGGTATTGATTCACTTTAATTTACTGCACAATAGGCAACAAGATTTTTTTATATGTATATACATCAAAAAGGCAGACTTCTTCTGAATTAAATCAAATTAAATTTTAAGATTAAATTAAAATGGCTCTAGGATCATATATTTGTTGTTGTGTGCCTTCAAGTTGTTTTCAACTTAGGGTCATCATAAGGTGAACCTATCACCGTTTTCTTGGGAAGATTTCTTCAGAGGAGATTTGTCATGGTCTTCCTCTGGGGCTGAGAGAACGTGACACCCAGTGAGTGTCCATGACTAAGTGGAGATTTGAATCCTAATCTCCAGAATCCTAGTCCAACACTTAAACCACTATGTCCTGCTGGCTCCTATTTATAAACTCTCACCAGGAGCCATAAAAGCTTTCTTCTCATTGTTGACTAACTGAACCTATTTAGCAGCTATCATATAAATCTGATCACATTGACAATATATTCTCATTTTACACTGACAATTTACACCACCTCTTAATCTCTATCAACTGCAAATTATTTCATCTACATTCAGTTAGATTACCCTTGTGGCTTTGTGGGCAAATGAAGGCCAAATGTGGAAACAGTTTCCCACTAGAAACAGTAACATTTTTGTATGGTGCAGTAAAACAGTAGCAGCCTGAAAGTCGATATTAGTTTAAGCACCACTACAACCTCATGTAGTCAAACAGTCAATTGAAAAGCTCTGTTGAGAAATACTCCAACAAATTTTGGTAGCCCAAATTTTGAGTCCCAAGGAGTGTATTCTAAATATTCCAAAAGTTTTTCAGAAATGTAAATTTATTTCAAAAGGGTAAATTGATTTGATATACATGTTTATCATGCAAAAAGAAATGAATTCAAACTTTAAGAGAATTTCCATGGAACCCAAAGGCCTAAAAAGCCTCAGATTGGTTTCTACTTTCAGCATATGCATCCAATCCATTTAGCCTACTGGGGCCTTATGTGTTCAGGGAACTTTGCAAAGACCAAAATAGTTGTGTTGTCAGCAGTCACTGAGTAAAATATATAATATCTTGTGAAGGAATATGTTAATATCATATGGCCCTCCCCAACTTAAGCCATTTCCGCACTAGTCTGTTATAGCGCGATGATTCCACTTTCAACATCCTCTGGAATCCTGGGGTTTGCAGTTTCAGGAGGGGCCAGCTGGCCCCTCCTGAAACTGCAAACCCCAGGATTCCAGAGGATATTGAAAGTGGAATCATCGCGCTATAACAGGCTAGTGCAGAAATGGCCTTAGTCTGAGTACTCCTTGCCTAAGTAAGCTCTATGAAATTCATGGGGTTGCCATAAGTCAACAGGCATTTTGAAGGTTTATATACACACACACAACTTAAGGCCTTTCTACACCACACTGTTACTCTTATTCCACTGTCAACTTCCTGTGGAATCCTGGGGTTTGCAGTTTAGAGAGAAACATTTAGAATTCTCAGCCAGAGAACTCTTTGGGCTCCCTAAACTGCAAACTCCAGAATTCCACAGGATGTTGAAAGTGGAATAATAGCACTATAACAGTGTAGTGCAGAAAAGGCCCTTAGTCTGGTAGCCTGTCAGTCAGTTACAATGTCCTAAGTTAGATTTAGGATATTGCATCTGTTTCATATTCATATTTGAGATTAGGCAGTATTGCCACACCTGCACATGACTGTGAAACCCCCCCTTGAAAGCCAGTCAGCCATGCATCTCTCACCGGTGAGAAGGGACTGTTCAGGTCATCCTGGAGCACCCTGCTCAGCAGCAGCATAGACCTCCATCACTCCAGACAAGTGATTGGCTTTTAAAGTGGGCTTTAAGGATTGGATGGAGAATTATGCATTTGATGCAGGGTCTCCATTGACATTTCCCGTGCTGTATGCCAGAGGGATCAACCTGATCTCTTGCCAAAGCATCTGTGACTCCCTTGACAGGTCTACTAAGAGGGCAAGAAGGGAAAAGTGAAAGTGATGGCAGATAGAGAAAGAGAAAATGGGAGACCCAATCTACTTTTAACTCTGGCATGGTTTTCTTTGGTATCTAGCCCCAACCACCATTGGCACACAATCCTAACAAAATAGAAAGCCCTTAGACAATAGAACCCTTGACTCAAAAATAATGGTTCCTTATCTTTGTCCAGCTCCTATAGTCTCAAAGAGCACATTGGATTTCAAAACAATTCTGATTCGAAAGCAGCATGATAAAACTCCATTTTGGTAACTAGAAGCTGGAGAAGGGGGAAATCACAGACAGATGAAAATCAACTCTGCTAAAATACAAATATAGCATGTTACCTGATTCTAAGCCAGAATGATTCCCTCAAGAATACTTGGGCTTAAATAAATCAGTTCTCTGTGTTAACAGTTCTAAAACTCTGAGGACAGTTTAGCAACACAGTGTCAGCATTAATAAATCTGTAGCCTTTCTCTGTACTACTTGCTACTCCTGGGGCTGATTTTTAAGTTGATGTGTTTAAGCATAGTACTCTTTTTCTGAAAACACAGTGTAAATATGCAAGTATGCCAAATAAACTTCAAGAATTCCAAAATCTGAAATGACATCGAAAAAATAACCACCAGTATTTTTTCAGCCCAAGAAAGAAAGAAATTCATCTATCATGTGAATTATGGTAGGAATTAATTTATATGAAGCTCAAAAGAATTCCCAAGTAGGCAGGAGTATAAAATGTTGGTTGATTGATATAATAGAAATTTGCATGCCAGCAGTCAGCTTGTCATTATGATTAAAAGAATCCAGAACTTGGAAAAATAATCTAAGCTTTCATCAGCTTCAAATCTACTGAAGATGTCAAGAAGTGGCAACCATCTTGCAGATGCAAGATTTTAAACTATTAATATTATTGACAAATGAAAAATAATAACTTATTACAGAATACAAACTACATTATTATTTTTCCCTGCATTATTTTAATAGTATTCAGTGTATTAGTATTCAGTGAAATAACATATAATCACCACATACATATTAAGGTCTAAACCCCCTGCTGGTTGCAATTGGAACAGATACATTGAATTTATGGAACTTATGTATGTGCTGACTTACCGAGTTTCCATTGATTCAATGGTTTTACTCCAATTGGGACTAGCAGTTTGGATTTAGGTTCTATGTTTATCATTCATATATATGCATATGTATATGTATATTCAAAATCTTAAATCTCATTGTTTTGCTTCCTTATACTAATTAGAACTTGAAAATGTAATTTTGGGAGTCTGGTCATCATACTTAAAAAATGTAATTTTTTTCCTCAAATGCTGAAAATAACTCAATGATTTTCATACTTTTCAGACCTTGAATAATTGCAGTGGAACCATGGCATAGTGAAGAGAATTATGCAGGGCAAGCGTTATGGCTATATGGAGAGTAGTGGCAAATCCTGTGGAACCTTTGTGCTGGTTTGCATGAATGGAAAGTCTGTTACTTAACAACCACCATCATCTCTTTTAGTTTAACATGTTGTATTAAGGGAATTCGCATGTTTACTGAACAGCAATTTCACTATTTTCTTGCAACTGCATGGCTCACTTAGCAGCAGCGTGGTATAGTGCCAGATTTGTCTGATTACCAGAATGGGAGACATGGAAACTTTGCACCTGAAGCCATCATACAACCAGACCTACCATTTCAAATGCCAGCTGGCAGGTGATACCATCCAAACAGAAAGATAGTTGAAAGGATTCATATTGCCTAACATTACTGGACAGAGAACAGTATGTAATACTTTCAGTCTAGCCTTAATATAGGGCTATGCATGGATCCTATAGAAAAGCAGCATGGTATAGTTGTTTCAGTGTTGGCCTAGGATTCCTGAAGTCTAGGGTTCAAATTCCTATTCAGCCACTGAAACCCACTAGATGACCTAGGGCAAATCACATTCTCTCAATCACACATTGCACATTCTCTCAGCCTCAGAGAAAGCCCATATCAAACCTCCATTGAACAAATCAGGCCAGGAAAACCCTATGATAGGTTCACCTTTGGTTTGCCATAGTTGACGTGAATGCACACAAGTGGGGTATTAAAATGTTACAATATATTCAGCTTCAAGAGATGGTTGTTTTAAAGAAAAGGGACCGTGATTATTGCTAATTTAAGTGTGAAACTCCACAGATTCCTTGGGTTTCCCAGCACAAAGTTTGAAAACCATACTTCTATTTGGGTTGAAAACACAGGACTATTTTATTTTATTTATTTTCCTTTATTTCCTTGAGGGAAAGGCAAATATTCTTCATCTGTATATATAAGTACATAGAAATTACCATTCCAAGTATAAAACCATTGGCATTAAAAGCACTCCTAAAATCTACACTATTGACAATAAATGGGAAATCTGCTTGATATAGTTAACATTGTTTTGGTTAAAGGCATGTTGATTTTTCTTGCATGAGCTTCAGGATAACTAATGAACATGTAAGATCACATTCTATTTTTGAGAAACTAAATGTATTTCCAGATTTCTATAGTACTGTCTGCTATGATCACTTGGTTCCTTATTTCTTATTCTTGATGTGAAGAGTGTGAAAGCACTGGATAAATATCAAGTTATTTCCTTCTGAAGGGGAGTTATTACACACTCTGGAACAAATGTAGGTGTACTGCTTTTAGATATGATATAAAACACATTTGTTGTATACATTCTTAAATATCTTTTAAAATATGTGACATTTAATTTCCTTTGCCATTCTTATCTAGTATATGTTAGGAATAATATTGCAGAAATACATCTCAGTTCATTCAGTTGATCTGAGAGTCCAAAGATGTGCATGGCAATATCTGAAGCTTACCCATTCAATTTGTTTCTATTGTTTTTCTACTAATCTTCAGTGCTTTGTTTATTTTTCCCAACTATATCATTGATGATTTGGTCATGTCCTTTTAAGCTTAATCACTGTAAGTCACTTGTTAGCCTTGAATTAAATTGCTGACCTTCAGGAGGTCATACATATGGAACAGAAGAATGATACATTACACACTGATCCAGCAAGGACAATCTGCTTATGGAAATAGGTCTTTCAAACTGGATCAACAACTGTGTGCACAAAGTGGTACTTGAGTGTTGTGCTTTGTGGGGCTAGATCACTGTATTCATCAACTAGATCTATATGTACAGTTCCTATTACAGGATGTATATGAAGTAGGCTTCCAGCTACATTATGCCCATTTTTTTTCTCATGTTGAGAATGGAGGAACATAAGAAGTCAGCCTTTTACTAAGACAGACCACAGGTCCATCTACCTCAGTGTTGTCTATCCCAATGAGCAGCAGATCTTCAGGGTTTCAGATTATAAACTTTCCCATTTCTCTACAGATGGGTTAGAAATTGACATTGAGGCCTACTGCACACAAAGAAGGTCAAGACTCTCATGTGGCTTCAGCCAGTGTAGAACATAGCCATGACATGTCATATAAGCTGCACATGTAGTAGCAGGTCATCCTGTTTGTTCTGGACTTTAAAGAGACACAAATTCTCATGATGTATATCTCCCTGGGTTTTGTCAGATTTTTGCAGTTGTTGTCTCTTCCATGTCTACTTGTTCCATTTTTGAGGTGGTGGTGATGGTGTTTGTAGTGATTTGGGATTTGCCTAGGGCTTTTTCTTGAGTTCTAGTATTGTAATGGGAGAAAGTCACTTCATGCATACATTGATGCACTATAACTCTAAGAAAAAGTGAAATGGTATGGCCAATGCATAGAGAAGATGGTGAAACATTAATTGAAAGAGATGCTAAATGCTAACAGGGAATAAGGGAAGTCTGAATTGTTCAACACATTCTTTGCCTCAGTCTTCTCATAAAAGGAAAATAGTGATCTAACTGATGACCACAGAACAAATTATGCAGTAAGGGACTTCAGTCCAGAATAGCTAAAGAGATAATAAAGGAATACCTAGTTACTCTGAATAAATGTCAAGCCTTCAAGGCTGGATGTACTTCAAACAAGAGTATTAAAGGAACCTGAAGATGTAAGAGCCACTGTTAATCATCTTTGAAAATTCTTGGAGAATAGGAGAGGCCCCAGCATACTGAAGGAGATCATATGTTGTCCCCACCTTCACAAATGGCAAAAAATCAGTGATGAGCTAATACTGACTAATTAGCTTGATGTTCATACTAGGCAAGGTTTTAGAACAGATCATTATGCAGTCAGATTGTGCACACTTGGAAAGGAATGATGTGATTAGTAAGAGCTAACATGCGTTTCTTAAAAACAAGTCATGCCAAACTAATATCATGGGTAGACTTGGGAGTGCTGTGGATATAATTGATTTCAGTAAGGCTTGTAACAAAGTCCCCTGTGATATTATTGCAGGCAAGCTAGTGAACTGTGGGCAATATAGTACTACTTTTAGGTGGATTTGCAATTGTTTAACAGACTGAACACATGGGCAGATCACCAATGTTTATTCTTTACTATGCAGAGAAATGGCAAGTGGAGTACTTCAAGGATCTGTCCTAGGCCTGGTGTTGTTCAATATCTTTATAAACGGCTTAGATGATGAAACAGAAGGCATGCTTATCAAATTTGCAGGTTACACCAAATTAGGAAAGCTAGCAAATAGCCCAGAGGACAGGATCAGGATTCAAAATCACATTGGCAGAATGAAGAGTTGGACCAAAACTGACAAAATGAAGGTACAACATCTAGGCAAGAAAAACAAAATGGACAAATATAGGATGAGTGACAGTTGGCTTGAAGGCAGTACAGGTTGAAAAGATTTGGAGTCTTAGTAGACTGCAAGCTAAACATGAGTCAACAGTGTGATTCAGCAACCAAATAAGCCAATGCAGTTCTAGACTGCATCAATAGAAGCACAGTGTCCAGATCAAGAGAAGTCATGGTGCCATTCTATTATGCTTTGATCAGACCAAAGCCAGGGAGCTAGGTATGTTTAGCTTGATGAAAAGAAGGTTAAGAGATGACATGATAGCCATGTTTAAGTATTTGAAGTAATGTCATGTTGAAGATGGAGCAAGCTTGTTTTCTGCTGCTTTGGAGACTAGGGGCATTTCCACACTACACTGCTTTACTGTTATTATTCCACTGTCAACATCTTATGGAATCCTGGGGTTTGGAGTATAGGGAGGGGCATTTAGAATTCTCAGCCTGAGATCTCCGTGGCCTCAGTAAGCTACAAACCCCAGAATTCCACAGGATGTTTAAAGTGGTGTAATAGCACTATAACAGTGTAGTGCAGAAAGACCCTAGAACATGGAGCAATGGATTCAAACTACAGGAGAAGAGATTTCACCAACTCTATGATTCTATGAGCTCACCTAGGATCCAGTGTGGTGTAGTGATTTGAGTACTGGACTACGATTCTGGAGACCAGGCTTTGGAGACCAGACTTTGAATCCTCACTCTGCCATGGAAATCCAGGGAGTGACCGTGCACAAGTCACACTCTCTCAACCTCAAAACATGATCATAGCAAATCTCCTTTCAACAAAATTTTGCCCAGAAAACCTTGTGATAGGTTCACCTTTGGTTACTATAAGTCAGAAATTACTCGAAAGCATACAGCAGCAGCAGTAGCAGCACCAACAACAGATCTTGTTTCTAATATTATGTCCTGTGCTTGGCACCACAGTTAAAAGAAGGATACAGACAAGCTGGACCATATCCAGAGAAGGGGGACCAAGATGATCAAAGATCTAGAAACCAAACCTTGTGAGGAATATCCTAGGGAGTTTGGTATGTTCAGCTCACAGAACATAAGACTGAGAGGTGACATGATAGCCATGATGAAATATCCAAAGAAATACCATACCAAAGATGGAATGAGGTTGTTTTCTGCCATTTCAGAGACCGGAACATGAACCAAAGGATTTGACTGATAAGAAATGACATTCCACATAAATATTAGGAAGACCTTCTTTATTGTAAGAGCTGTTTTACAGTGGAATAGACATCTTGGGCAGGGTGGACTCTTCTCTTCTAGAGGTCTTTAAACAGAAGTTGGATGGACTTCTTTCAAACATGTTGCATTGTATATTCCTTCATGGCAGGGGGTTGGATTATAAAGTCTTTGCAGTCTCTTCCAACTGTAAAATTCTGTGACTGTGAAATCTGGGAGGAGCCACTTCCTTTTTGACACTGCATAGAAAAGGAAATGTCAAAAAGTGTAGTTGTCAAGCCCTGCTTCCAGAACAGGGACCCTGACTCAGATTATGAAACAGGGGGCATGCCAGGACCTGCTGTACAGGAGGAGGTTACAGTGCAACAAACCAACAGGGGGCAGTGCCAGCTCCAGCAGAGAGTCCTGTCCCTTCAGACACAGAAGATAACTTATTAGTGTCGGGAGGCTGGCACTCCAGGATTCAAGCTCTGAGTCTGAAGCAGAGGACTTCAAAGCCATAGAGCCAAGCCCAGAGGCTGCTCTGGACATAGCACCAGCCCCAACCCAAGACCCAGCCCAGAATCCAGTCCAGCCAGAAGAAGGAGGGTCAGATGGTGAGGCTCAAGAGCAAGTGCCTACTTACCAGCAGCTTCGGGAGCAAAAGAGTGCTCTCAGAAGGTCGGAGCGTTTAAGTAGGAAACGCCAGGCAATCAGACTCCAGCTGAGATAGCACCTGGGGGAAGGGCCTGCCTATAAAGACACTCACTCAGCCGTGGGTCATTGTTGGCTCACAACCGTCCATCTTGGCTGTGCCTGCTGGCCATTCGTGGATCCTTGGCTTACTTCTTGGAACGCTGCCCGACTCTGTGGTATGGGGACTCTGTTTGTTGTTTTGAAGCTCTGCCTGGCTGTGATGTAACAGCCAGAGAAGCTGCTAGCTGCAAGAAGCTCGTTATTTTGTTGGTGCCTTACAATCTGTTGATTTACTGCCCGTCTGCCTTATCTGTGTTAAGAACTGTTAGCTGGCTCTTTGGCTGCCTACCAGGCATTGACATTAGTATCCACCTTTGCCCAGTGCAGACAACAAAGAGAAAACCTATGTCAATCCCAGAGAATTTATAGCTGGCAATTAGACAACAGTTGTGTTAGCTGGTTTTCCTATATAGCTGCTGCCCTTCTCCTCCAGGAGTTGTCAGAGCTTATCTGACCTCTCTGTTTGCTGGATGCCTTGCTGAACTCTGTATCTGACTCTGGATTACCCTGACTGACTTTGGACTCATTTGCCTTTGAATTCTGTTAGACTTTATTTTTGACCTTGCGCTTACTGAATAAAAAGTAAGTAATGGGCTGGGAGCTATTCAGTTTGTTTTGTTTGAATTATAAACTGTGCTGCTGAACTGAGATAGGACAGAAGCTTTTCCAGTTGTTCCTTGTCTATTGCTGTTATTGTGTGCCTTCATTTCTGACTTATGGCAACCCAAAGGTGAATCTATCACAGGGTTTTCTGTGAGCTGTGTGTGTGTGATCCACCCAAGGTCACCCAATGGGCTTCCATGGCTGAGCAAGGTCTCCAGAGACATCATTCAACAGTCAAACTACTGCACCACTCTAGCTCTCATACAATTATGCAAAGTAGAGTATTTACATTTGCTGCAACTGATTAAGTTAATTGAAAGTTTAGGCATCCATACCGGCATGAGCTAGATCAGTTACTCTCAGTCATGGAAGACTAAAAACTGGACACTCATAAGATGGAGATGTTTTGGTCTGGTTGAGCCTCATAATGGAAGTAAATCGCTGACAGATAAGTCACTGTCTGTAAATCTATGTTGAAATACAAAATATTTTTTCATGAAAGTAAAGGCACATATGTCAATTAATATTAAACAATAAATACTGCTTGAGGGCAGATGCATACTCATTAAAAATATCCTCTCAATTTTTTTCTTTCTTTCTTTTACTTTTCTCACAGCTTTTCTCCTTTAATGCCATATGGGGAAAAACAGATTTCTCACAGATTCCTGACAGAGGGTCAAGACGTACCTGCTTTGATATGTTTTTGGGGGGAAAAATCCAAGGAAGTGAAAGCTAGACAGGATGCATAAGAAATAAGTTAATTTGAGTGACAGCAAAAGAGGATGGGGTGATAACAGGAATTGGATAAGAGTTGTTTGGCTTATAAATGACATTCTATCCATAAGCCACCAACCTTACTTCTAAGCCATTTCTGCACTACACTGTTATAGTGCTATTATTTCACTTCCAACATCCTGTGTAATTCTAGAGTTTGTAGTTTACTGAGGTCAATGATGTTCCTCTCTAAACTTCAAACCCCAGGATTCTATAGGATGTTGAAAGTAGAATAATAGTACTATAACAGTGTAGTGCGGAAATAGCCCTAGATCAAGTTCTGGATTCAGGGGCATTGACTTCAATTACCTTTAACTATCTCCCATTGAAACTAGTGGATTTGACAGTGATTAATTTTGGTTGGATTCTGTCCAAAATGATTAACTGGCATGGAAGACTCATTTTGTGAAGATCTTCCAATACACTTCTTCAAATCCTCTGGGATAGTGAAATTTATAAAGCAATGAGATGAAGGATACAAAGGGCAAAATGGGTGTCCACAGAAAGCTAGGTTTATGATAGGGAATACCTGTATTTAATACAGAGTATATATTTATTTCATTGACTTTAGGAGCCCTACTTCTATCACAAATGTTGTTTTTGTTGTTATTGTTGTTGATTGTGATGTTGATGTTGTCTGCTTGCTAGCTGTTTTTAACCCTAAGGTGAATCTACCATGGGGTTTTATCAGCAAGATTTTTTCAGAGCAGTTTGCACTTGCTTTCCTTTGAGACAGAGAGAGTAAAACTTGGCCAAAAATCACCCAATAGGCTTCCATAGCCAAACAAAGACTCAAACCCTAGCTTGCCAGTATCCCAGTCCAACATTCAAATGACTATACCATGCTGGCTCTCCCTACCACACATAGGCCTTTTCCACACTGGGCGAGGGAATCGCCCCATGCTGCTACTCACCGGACCTTTTGGCTCCCCGGTCTGGTCCACAGCGCTCCGGAGCAGTGTGCACTCGTCAATATGCACTGCTCTGGCATCCCAAATGGTGGCTTCTGGTTGGTTGAGGGTCTTGATCAACTGCTGAAGCTCGCCAGCCTAAAGCCCTCCCCCATGCAGATCGCAGGCTCACATTGGTGAGAGCCTGCGAATCTGCATAAGGGAGCAGTGGCGTGCTGCGTGCTTTTGAAAGACCAGAAAAATCAGGTCTTTCAAAAGTACGCTGGAGGACCACTTGGGGTTGTTCCGGACTGGACTGAGGTACAGATCTATCTTAAATAGGTCCGACCAGTCTGGTTCGAAGCACAGACCTCCTCCTTGGAGGACAGACTGCACCGTTTCAAAACCCCATGTGGAAAAGACCATAGTTTTATATTAGCATAAATGATTTTTTTAAAAAAAGTCTGATTGTTTTTTATGTCTGAGAAAAGAGTTCTAGGTAACAGAAAACAGATAACAACATGCAGTTTCTCTTTTGGAAATAGCCTCCAACAATAGAATAAAAACAGGCATATGAACCCTGTACCACTGGTGGGACGAGGAGAGCATATCTGTCTACATACACACTTAGGCAGCCTCTAGAGGGCACATTTCAGGTTCTGCTTCCTTTAGAGGTGCAGAAGGTGGTGACAGGAAATGAGCCTTCTACATTAGGAGTGCACATGGTGTGGTCTTCCAGATGTGGCACTGAAACTCCCTGTAGCCTTAGCCAGTGTTGAAGGACACTGAAAGTTGCAGTTCAGCACAGCTGCAGGATTCTCACCTCTATTTTCACATTGAGGTTATGAACTAATGTTTTTGGTCTTTTTTGCCAGATGTGAGAAACCACCTGGGGGATGTTTTCAACCACAGCTGCACTTGCTGTGGGCTACACCAGACAATTTTGAGAAGGTGATTAGCATTTCTCTAAAACGGCTTTGAGAATTAAAACAAGATGCACACACAAAGGTGCACCTTGTTATAACAGGAAAATTGTGTCTCTGCAGAGATTTCTAGACATATAATTATCCCTTTTTCCTCTCTTCTTTCAGTGATGGGGGCTCTAAGGCCATTTCCGCACAAGGCGAGGGAATTGCTCCGTGCCGATACTTACCGGATCTTTCTGGGCATGGACCAATGCAGACTGTCCCTTAAGCCCTTCCACAGGGCTCCTCGTCTTGTCCAGGGAGAATCGGAACAGTGTGAGGTCATAGATCTGCACTGCTTTGGCTTCCAAAATGGTGGCTTCTGGTTGTTCGTGGGTCCCGACCAACTGCAAAGCTCACCACGCCTAAAACCTGCCCTCCGCAGATCACTGGCTTGCATTGGTGTGAGCCTGCAAATCTGCACAAGGAAGCAGGAATGCAATGGTGCGCTCCGAAAAATTAAAGAACGGTTTTCTACCATTCTTTAAAAAGTACACTGGAGGACCAGTTGGGGGCGTTTCAGAGCGGACTGAGGTGCGGATCTCAGGTAAGCAGTCCAGACTTAGTCGGCTCTAAGGTGCAGACAACCTCCGTGAGAGGACGCACTGTGCCGTTTTAAGTCCCCTGTGTGGAAATGGCCCGAGAGTCTCAAAAACAGCTTTGTGTGGCAAGTGAGGTCTGTGGGTCACATTATTCCCACAATTCTTCAAGCACTTGTTGAAAACAATTTTGGTTTATGGGCTTTGGGATGAATTGAATCAATAGTTTTCAGTTTTGTTGACAATTTTGGGGCCTCTGTAGATAAAATATTCCAAATCCTATAGATGACATGGCAGGCTAATTTTATTTTTACCCATAGTGGCTTATAATATTCCTTGCATGCTAGTTCCTTTGCCCCCAACCAATATACTCACCAGACAAAGTGTTATGTTCTTAAAGAAAAATCACTGGCTCATAAAAAACTGGTGGACAATAGCAGATTGTAGTATCTCCAAGCAGCAGGGTCTTCAGTACTAGCTATGAGGCATTATCTATCAGAGTTCTTCATGTACACTTTCTACTGAAATACTAGGGAGGCAAATAATATTATTCTTCATTGCAATGAGACTTGAAAAGAAGAATCTACTGAAATGCTGAGCCAAAACTGGCAGAAAAGCCGTGGAAAAGTTATTTTATATGCTAGCAATTTTCAAAGGAATAGTTCACTCATGATTATTGGCTGAGGCAAACAATACTGGATTTAAATGCATTAATCAGGCTTCTAACTCAAGTCACATTTTTTCTGATATTAAAATATTAAAATTAGCAAAAAAAAAATCCCAAATTTGGTCATGCAAACTGATTCTGTGAAACAAATATTTAACAGTCCACCTCTGTTCAAGAAGCCCTCTGAGGAGAGACTGTTCATTGGATTACAAAAAGATGGTAGCCCATGTTTTCTTAATCCTTACCTTTTCCACCAATTTAACATTAAAATCTCAAAAATCTTGACCTGACAGTAAAATGAAATGGGCTCCAGCCAATAAGAGCATCCATTTCTATTGATCTTTGAAAGCCAGCTTTAAACTCAATTGTTAAAAGAAACAAAAGTCACCATCCCTACCCTATTTCCTCAAAATGAGGAATTTTTATGCTGAAAGATAATGTGAAACATTGGAATGTTGTATGAAATATTACAACAGGCTGTTTCTTTCCTTTCCTTTGAACATCTGACATTCACATGGTTGAAAACTGCGGAAGAAGCCTCTGACTTGCGTGAGAGCTACTTTCAGTTCTATTCTGAGGGCTCTTTTATGCCTCTGAGGCCCCAGCTGATGTTGAGGGTGGCTCAGAGACACAACATCAAAACAGTAGCTCTGGGATACATTGTGGTTCATGAAAGCTTTGAATTCCCTGAGAAATCCAGGTGTAACAATGTGCACATACCAAGTACTCATTTGTCTTCAGATGGATTGTTACTAACTTCAGTGGGCTGAACTGATTACATCTGCCCTTAGCATGGAAACATAATTTTCACTCAGACAGCAGCACAGTCCCTTACTGACATCTGTTTGTTCAGTCTCTCCTTAGTGTTTGTATCTAGGGAGACACAATCTGGGTGATCTTAGTAGTGCACACTAACTGCTAGAGTGTTCAGAGATTTGGTGGGGAAAAGTATCTCCAGCAGCATACACTGAGTGGGTTGCAGGAATTTTATCTCATTCTCTGCTCTGGAGGTGACTTTTGTGTCAACACAATAGTTCCACTCACGTAGCAATGTCTTGCTGTGCATTTTAAAAGGCCCTTTCATACTACATAACCATACCACTATAGTTCCACTTTTACTTCCACAGCAACATCCTATGGAATCCTGTGATTTGGAATCTGGTGAATAACTCATAAAACTACAAATCCTAAGATTCCATAAATGTCATGGCAGTTACTAACTTCAATGCAATAGCAGTTACTAACTTCAAAGGGCTGAAACTATTACATGTACGCTCAGCATAAACACACTTCCACAGAGAAGGATATTTTTTAAAAAGTAAGAGAAAAAATATTATTTGGAAAGAAGCAAACATGAAGAACAAGCAAACAAATTAAAGTAAGACATGGTGGGACAATGGGAAAATATTTTTTTGAGCCACTTCTTCTCCTTTGTTCCTTTCTGGAATGACTACACATTTTAGGAGTTTGTGCCGTAAATCCTGTGTTACTGTAGAGCAAATCATGTGTGGCAGAAATGATAAAGAGATAAATATTCTGGGTGCTCATTTATGCCTTACTTCCCTGTAAGGGAGCTACAGATGAGAGAAGCAGGCAGATGGATTTAGCTGAAGAAGGATATTGCCTAGAACATATGTTACTAAGTTGCCTTAGGTACTGTTTATCGGTACATCATGTTTAGTGATGGAAGAGCCTGTCTGTTTTGCTTTGTCCCACAATCCTATTAGTAAAATCCTACTCTTTTTCTTCATTAGTAAATCTATAAATTTCAGTGAATCCTTATTAAACCTGAATGGAGTCGGATTTTCAAACACTATGCTAGCCAAATTCAATAATTACAATTATTCCCAGCATGACATTTAGCTGTTAATGGTGGGTCAAAAAAAGAGTGAACAACCCAACTTCAGCACTAAGACTGATGTACAAACAGGGACTCAGATCCAGACTTTTAAGAATTAAGCTTCCCATTCCTGCCCCATACAAGTATGGTTTGTTTGGAATATCTGAGTGTGTACCTCGCTTTGGTGACTGTATGCTTAGGCATATGTGCCACTTTTTCTTATATCGCAGAGATATGTTCTTATGCACTACGCCTGAGTAGATTTTATTTCTTGCAGCTGCTTCCTGCTGACACAAAACAACACATTATTCTTTGGGAAGGAGAAGAGTAGCTTATGACATTATTTGGAAGCTATACAAAGAGGAGAAAACTCCTTTTATATGAGTAAGTCTCAGGCATCTCCTTTTAAGGGATAGTATGGGAAATATGTTAAAAGCTCCTGTGATTTTCTTCTTTAAGTTGCAGCAGTTCTTTAGATACTGTACCTTACTGCATATTCTCACACAAATGGCCAGCTAGATTAGCAATACTTGAAATAAATGAATGAAGAAAATTACCCTTCTTGAAGTCTTTGAAGAACTGAGATATTCACGGAAATTGCATTCTTTGATCTGAAAGCTATGCCTTAAGTTTTCAAAGGTATGCAAACCTTCTCAGGTTTTTTATTGGCAAGGAAAAGAAAAAAACCCTCCCCACAGGAGCAAAACAACAGTTGCATAAATGCAAAAGATCTTTAAGATGGGTGGAAATGGAGGCACACAACCACCACCACCACCACAACAACCTCCATTCTTTATCCCCACTACCACACTGAGAGGCAGGTTAAGCCAAGAGACAGAAAAACTGTCCAAGGTTATCCACTAAGTTTCATGATTGAGGGGGACCCAGTTTGCCTACATTACAAACCAGCAATTTAACTTCAACATCACACTGAAGCTGAAAATGCTTCTGAGAAAAGTGAACAAGCAGAATTTCTAAAGTAGCAGGAAAGAAACTGAAGGTTCCTGGATCCCCTCCAACTGCCCCTGATTGGCAGGAACAATCCTATTCCCCCCCTGCTTCAGCTGTTTTTAAAATGTTCCTCTCTCCTTTTCCCACTCTTCCCACATGTTCTGAGCTTACTTCAGTTGCTGTAAAATGAGTTCAGAGTGGAAAAATAGGTTGCATTCGATTAACTCAATGGAGGAGAAAAGAGGGAGGGGATTCTGCCCTTCCCTGAAGGCTAGGGCAAAAGCAAACCACTGAAATTTCTCCTACCTTCTGTGTTCTTTCTCATTAATAGCTTTTGTCATCTTGACCAAACTTTGACGTTGCTTTGCCACATGTACCCCTGTTTTCATCTGTGAAATGCCTGTGCCTAAGGTTAAAAGACTTTGGGCTAGAGGCAAAAGCAGGAGAAAGTCCCTTGAATGCTAAACCAAAAAAGTTCGCTAAATACTCTAAAGGCACCAGATCCCATCTGATCTTGGAAGCTAAGCAGGGTCATGATGGGAGACTGCCAATGAATATCAGGTGTTGTTGGCTATGTTTTAGAGGAACAAACTGACATAATCTCAGCATTCCTTGCATAAGAAAATCCTATGAAATTTGTGGGGTCACCATAACTTGAAAGTGCATACACACACAAAACAGTTTAGTGTATCTTCAGAATGTGAACCTGTTTATACAGAAAAAAAATCCCACTCTTACTCACTTGTTAGAACCAACGATTTTCTGTATCAATTGTAGTGTCATTAGACCTTTAACAGAACTGAGTATTAATCAGCTCACATATACTTATCTAGAACTGTAAAGTGAACTAGAATATGGTACAGAAAAGAACAAGGGAAAGCAAGTTTGATAAGAATTTTAAGGACATACATCTTTCTTCTTCATTTTTAAGCAATGTTATATAATTTTTTATTGGACCTTTGTTTGCATCTGGCCACCACCTTTATAGAACACATGGTGCCATAAGTGGGCTGTGAACCATGCAAACATATATCTGTGGAATCTGTACCACATCATGTTAAGCATAAATATGCTAACTAGATCAGAAGCACAAAGCAACAGTTCCCTGAAGGATTTTTTAAAAAAAACTGTACTGGAAGTTTAAACTTCACCTTCAATTGTTTACTTTCAGTTGACAAGAGGCTCTATTTTTGAATCAAACAATATAGGATCTATTTTTCCCTTCAAAGCAATTGAAGGCATACTTTTATTCCAGCAGAAAACAACATTAACTAAGTTACCCTCTCATTTCCGTTTATTGCTTTCAGACAGGATTTTTATTTGTTGTTTTAATACATTTTATTTTTAACCTTAAAGCAAAACTCCCACGGCTCTAATAGAAACAGATACCTTTTTTTCCCTATTCCTCATATTCCTGTTTCCTGTATCTTCATGAAGATTTATCTTCACTCTCTGTTTCAGCTTCAAAAAAGATTAGGCTTTGATATAGAAATCCGGAGAACATCTGTTGTCCCACTAGCTGAAACAAGTTTACAAGGTTTCTCAATCTCTGTGCTTTGAGGGGAATGTGTATAGCTACAGAAGAAGAATTACTTCCTTTTCCCCCCTCTCTGTGTATAAAAACTCTCTACAATTTCTGAGATTATTGACTGCACTCATCGCTAGAAGGTACTCATCAGAAATGAGCCATTTTATGAGATTATACATCTTATGTTTCTTATAGTTTACTTTAGGTCTTTTTTTGTTCATGTTAAATTAAAATGCGTATTTGGTCTGGAAGTGTCTGTAGTGTCTCTGTGTCTTTGTCTATGGTCAGATCAGGATCCGCGAACAGGAATGCTTTACTGTCAAATATTAATTACTAAACATTTAAAATAATGAGGTACATTTCCTTTTCCCAGTGATGAGGTTCATTCTGATGCTCTGATATTTGTGTGGTGTAGTATTTAGGGTGTCAGAATGGGTCAGTTTTGGATCCCCATAGCATGAAGCTCAGTGGGTGAGCATGGGATAGTCACTTGTTCAGCTTAAACAGACCGCTTGACAGGGTGGCAATGTATACCATCTTGAACTCCTTGAAGGAAAGGTAAGGTACAAATATACATCAATATTATACATTGGCTGCTTACTTACATTTGTGTAACTAAATAATGTCACTTGTCTCAACCTCCAGTCCCCCTTAACAGTCAGCAGTTGTATCAGGTGAAGGAGATCTTCTTCAGCTTATCGGGGTGTAAAGAAGAGGTTTCCAATCTCCCGGTGCCAGGAAGTGAGGCTGTGGTAATCAGAAGCAGGACCCCATCACAGGTTGTTGTTACAGCCTTACTCATTGGAAGAAGGAGGATGGAAACATCCTCCTCCTTGCACTCCAAATGGAAGCTGAGTAGAATTCCTTTTGCTCAATCCAGCTGCTGGCTGTTAAATGGACGTGGTGGTGATTAACATGTTTTTGAACTGCTCTGCTCTGAATACAGAGCAGTTACAGATCCATAACTCTAGGTTAAAAATCTGTAACTGCAATACTGAATGCCAGCCATAATAAATAAATGATGGAAAGACAGATTGATAAATAGACAAACCAATCAATAGGAGACCACATGCCCTGAATGAGGAAGGCCCTGAGTTCAGTCTCTAGCAGCTGTCCTGCGAAACTGCCTCAGCTAATAGGGCTGGCAAGGACCAGACACCACTGCAGATGGAAGTGCTTTTAGTTCAACAGCATACCTTACTTTGGGACTTTTGGAAGCATCTGGTTAACCACTGAAGGAAGTAAAATGGTAGATTAGATTAAGCTTGGAAATTATTCATTTTTGACTACAATCCCCAGAATCCTCCAGTTTTTTTAGTTGGAGAAATCTGGGAGTTGTGGTTCAAAAATGAAACGTTTCTAGGATCTTCTGGATAATGTAAATTCTGCTTCCTGTGAGTTGTGGTTCAAAAACGTAACTTTTCTGGGATCTTCTAAGTAATGTGAATTCTGCTTCCTATTTTCAAACAGGAATCAAGAAGCAAAACATTCTGATGAAATGAGGATATGGAAAGGAGGTGTGCAGGCCTATTGTTAACTCAATTTACAAACTGCACAACTGAACAAAAAATGGGAGCCATACAAGAACAGGAAGCACAAGACATGATGCTTCTTTTTCCAATTTGTAGGGACATTTCTCGATAAAATGCACTCCCTAATTCCAAATTATCTGGCAGAGGAGATTAAGGTTATATACATTTTCCTTTATTCAAGTACTTGATCCTGCTGTCAAGGTCATTGCCCTCCCTGGTTTGGTCAAACATGGTGCCATTGGATGTCAGAATAAATGCTGATAAAACAAATAATATTGACAATCTCAGCAGGCAATACTATCTCAAGAAAAGACATCAGTGACTCTGGCAGCTGGAACTCATTTAATTTTTATTCACGTTAAGCAGCTTTTCATAGGCGTATAGGAAAGATAAGGTAAGTTGTAAAATGCTTTTCCAAGTTAGCTTCCAGCTTATTGATTCAAGATGTACACTACTTTCCAGTACAGTTATTATTTTCTGGAAATGTTCCAATGCAAAAGCTTCCAGGAACACTTTTAAAGATAAATGAGGATAATATAGTTGAATTATCTACCTTGGTATTACAGGTTTGTTAAAACTAGAGCTACAGAAATTTCAAGAAACTGTTTAATCTGCAGTATGTGATACGTTTGTCTTCAGGTTGCTATAGACTGGAAATGACATGATGGCATGCAACAATTTTCCAGTTTCTTATCTGAGATTTTTGTGTCAGGATGACTGATTTTAGGATTTTTGTCCTAGTTTTGCATATTTCTACAGATAAGCAAGGTCCGTATCTTTCCACCCAGAATCTTGCCAGTGTCAAAGGGTACAAGTGTTGTCTTCAGATGGGCTTACTGTATCATCTATAGTTAACCTTGTCTCTCAGTGAAAGCCAGCAGTCAGTGGCAATTGAGGGATTCTATGTCAGTGGGGTAGAGACCCTGCTTTAGGTTTTAGCCCAAACTCTTAAAAGAGCAACTCAAAATGCAGAGAGATATCCCTGCAGATACATTCAGGATAGCTTCTTAACAATTTGGACTGAAACCTGGAACAGGTTCAAAGTTCCACTGATATGGGAGCTATCAAGCCATCCATTTAAGCTAATAATGCTTAAATGATGTGGAATGAGGTTTACTGTTGACAGGAGGTCAGACAGCAAACAAGGGTGGCATGATTCTTTTCCATACTGCTCACAGTACAACTGGAGGCCATAAGAAGAATGTGGAAGCTTGTTTGCTTCTCCTTTATATGGATGTACATCTTTGTAAATGTTGTTCTCGCAGGCAAGAACTAATACTGTTACCATTTTTTTTCTTACTGTGAGAAATTCATTGAGAACACTCCAGTTTTCAATGGATATTCACAGTCTGGGTCTTATTCTGCATTGAAAACTGCATTTTCTAAACAAAGAACAAGTTTCCTGCATAGAAAACAGTATTTTCTGAGCAGAAAACTTGCCATTTTCTACACAATTGGATGCATTTTCCAGGCAGAATAAGGCATAAGCTGAAAAGATTCTCACCTGTCTGGAATTTTTGACCATTTTTCTAGATACTCTTGAATATTTTTGAGCATACTTTTCATTCTAACTCCCTTCATGTCTCAGCAAAAGATTCTCCCATGATCCCTACAAATTCCTTCCACTTCTGCCCAGAATTATGAAGTTGTTATTAGATTCTTTAAAAAAAAAATACAGTTAAAAATAATTAAATTTAATTTTTTTAAAAAAATTACAGTCATGTAATGTGGAGGAAAGAACACCTGGACCAACTTTTCTGCTCTTTGTTACATGTTCTTCCCAAAGGTATTGACTTGTAAGGCCCAACCTTGGGGTCCCCAATATCAGTATGGTTTGGAGGGGCACCATACCTAGTTGGCATCATATTTAACACACTTTAATTGGCGCTGATATCAAAATCAAACTTGAAGGTGACTGGGAGGTGAAACCAACAGAGGGAAAACTCTGATTGTGAACATGTGCCTAAGATCCTCTCCAGGTATGACCAGGTCATTTGTCAGGTGAATGGATGCTGTTCCTGTGGGTAATAGGCTTAAGTAGAAGCTGGAATTTCCTGGAGAATGCAATTATGAGAAGCCCACCAGGACACTAACTGATGGATACCCATCCCCTATGCACCTGGACTCTTTCCTCTTGCCTCATAGCACCCACAAGAGACAGCTATTACAACACACATTATATATTTGTTATCCAAACACTGCGAATATTAGTGGGAGTCCATTGTCTGTGTTGCAACTCCCATTGTTACACACCTGAAGCTGCACATACCTTTCACTGCCATAGGCTATCTTTCGGGTACAAATACCACTGATTTCAGGATGCCCAGTGCAGTCTCTTGAAGGTCTACCTGTCACTCTGTCCATTTGGCTTCTGAACGAGAACTGTCCTTAGGTTCTACCTAAGCAAACCACATTTTACTCTTCAATACTCTTCTGGACTAGTAATTATAAACACCCCCCAAACCCCTCAGCCTCTCTATCAATAATTTTTTCCTTCCTTTATCCTTCAGTTAGCTCTTGTATGAATGTGTGACTGTATGTATCTTGTGTGCATACGTGAGTGAATTCCCCTTAATAAAACACATTTTTAGCTTACTTTTGAATCTTTGGCTGGTTCTTTTCCTGTGTGAGTCCGTAAACGTTGGTAGAAAAGGTCTTGTTAAGTTACCCTGCTCTCACAAGCTTCCTAAACTTTGAGCTAATTCATTCCCCACTTTTGCAAGGAGGCATTGGCATCACAGGTTGGCCTTTGTGGCACCTATGTTTTGGGGTAAACAGACTTATGAGTCAGTGCTTGACTCTGTAGGTCTACTATGACTGGGACCACAAATTGGAGTTAGGCTTACACATGGAAAATACCAAGCTTTTCTGACACACAGAATTAAAGCTGTGTCATTAGTTGATTTCTGGAGACAGCTAGAACAATTCAGATTTCTGAACTGAGCTTTGGATTCAGATCCAGGTGGCAATCTGTGATTTCCAAAGTTGTCCAAGTTGAATCAAGCTGTTTTCAGGGTACCTTCCACAATGACAACTATAGCTTTTTGATCCCTCTTAACTTCCATGGTTGCATCCTACAGAATCCTAAGATATGTCATTTGGGGAAACATTTGAGTTCGCTGGTAGAGAATTGTAAATACCTCACAAAAGTTCAAAGACCATGACAGTTAAAGAGGTATCAATTATGTAATGTGAAAGGACCCTTGAATTGCCTGATCAGGACCCAAACCAAACATTGTAGTTGGTACTCAACCTTAGGGACTCTTTAAATGGGTTTTAACTTCGAGAAATCACACAGGCATTTTGGAGAAGTCAAGAATATGCCATTTGCTATTCTGTGTCAGGCAGCAAACTGTCTCACAACAACCTGAATTTCCTGCAAAGAGGTGATTTTTTTCCCCCTGAGACCTAATCTGGTTCCAAACCACAAGTATTCTCTGAATTCTTTTTTTTAATGAAAATTTCAAAGTCTTTTTTTCATCTTAGTTTTTTTTTTCTTCCTCCTTTGAAGGTAGACATGAAGCATCTCAGTTCATTAAGCTGTAAGTATTTCAGGAATTTCTTTGTGGGTGTTTTATTTAGACTCCCTCAAAAGGGAAAGAAAAGATTCCAAATCAGGGATTGAATATTTGAAGCCTTCCTGTTATTGGCAGATAGCCACTCTTACCAGCCTTAGCCAGCATAGCCTATGCAGTAGGATCATGAGAGCAGTAGTCAGTCCAGGACTGGCTCTGACTACTAGGCTGAATGAAGTGGTTACCTTAGGCATGGGGTCCAGGAGTTGCAAATTTGCTGCCCCTGCCAAATATCTTGGCAGGGCTCCTGCTGTGCTGGAGAGCTGCTGATGCTTGCCTTTTCCATTCTTGCCATCTCAGGGAATGACCTACATCTATTTTTCCCAGTGTGCTAGAAAGGGGAAGACCAGGATTCTTACTCTCCTCAGTAGTCCACATCAGGAGGAGGTGGATGCATTGGCAGTACCTTCTCCCCCGACCCAAAAAGAAAAAATGCAGCAATAGCTATGTGCTCTCCTCCAAAAGATGGCCGAGGACTCAGCCTTGGTGCCTCTGAGGCGTAACAGGAGCAGGAGTAAGTACTGGAAAGGAAGTGTAATAAATCCTTAGAAAAAGGAGACTAGACTTGGCGTGCTTATGGATAGTCCATGTTTATTCTTTAAAAGGCCGAACGCACTTTGACTGGTTTATAAATTAATTGGCCTTCTTCAGGGGCTATATTAAAAACAAAAACACACACACACACACACACACACACACACATATATATATATATATATATATATATATCAGTTTTACAATCTTATTACAAGGAACAACACAATATATAAGATTATATAACACTTCCAAGTTCACATGGTGAAGTATACTATTCATATAATAAATCTTATACATGCCATAAATCCAACCTACAAGAGAAATTTCTAGGGTTGCTGCTGCACTCTCTTTTTCTGCTGATTTATTACATGTGCTTTTCAGTGCTTATTCCTCCCTCTGCATAACAGCCACACCAGCTCTGCAGTAGAGCTTGTTTCTGGTAAGTTGAGAACAGAGACATTGTAGTAGAGTCCTTTGTCTCCTTCTTTGAGGTGAACACTAGTTTCTTCTTCCCTAGTCCTTCTCTCCACCAGGAGGGGGAGTGGCTATCTTTCTCCCTCCTATGACCAAGAGGAGAGGAGCGGTTCACTGCTTGTCAAGAGCAGTGTTTTGTACTCTGATTCAGAAACTGCTGTCTGCACCCCTTCCGATTTATACTGTATTAAAGTGGAGAACAGTGTTGCTGCAACCACAACAGCAAGTCCCTGGCTACTCCCATTCCCCTCTGTCACCCCACCCTGCCATCACTGACTGATCTGTTTTGTTTTTGTTTTGTTTTGTTTTGTTTAAAAAAACATTTTAAACATATTTCTGCATTGCTACGTTTGTGCATAGGTATGTATGTTCGTTGATTCATGAAAAAACACACACATCTTAATGGTCCATTACCAGATCCACTCTCTTCCTGCTGTCTGTTTAATGCATGAAGACAATGATGCGTTAAGTACATTAGCCATCTATTGGATTTTTTTCTTGTAGAGGTACCTCCTTTGAAGGTAAGTTGGGGGGCATTTCCTATCATAGGTACAACGATGGAACTCCATCATGATAATTATAATAATGATGCAGGATCTCATTCTATATAAGTTCTATTAATTCAATTTAGTTGGTACTAATGACTGGATTTAGGTCTCAGAGAAAGGAACTAACAAAACCACCTGTGAGTATTCCTTGCCTATGAAAACCCTATGAAATTCATTGGGTTACCATAATACAACACTCAACATGTGTACATTGTATATTGGAGAAGAAAATAATCTCTTTTGACCCTGTCCATGGAAAAAACTTGTTACTACCCCCAAAAACTGAACATCCAGCACCTTCAAGCAAGAGAAATATATTTCGATAAAGCAGCTACAGAATGTTAACACTGTCTAGAAAACCAAGTACAAACAAGATGCTATCAAATGAAGAATGACTCATGCCAGTCACATTTATATCACCAGTTGTTACGGTTCAGTGCACTTGAACACACTTTTCTTAGTAAACACACAGTACTCTCTCATTTGAATTAAGAGTTACCTAAGTTAAAAATTAGCAGTATAATATCCAGAATAAGCAAATGAGCAACCACACAAACATTAAGGGGAATAGTCAAGGTGTTTTCAACTTCTGTTGATCAAACTCTTGGCTCCTGTATATGTTCTCAATGATGGTGTGAGTATCACGAGGGGGAGAGCATGGATTCCGACTTGTAGATGTTTATTCATGAAGAGAACATGACCAGCGTACACCATCTATACACACACACACACTGGAACTTCTGACTATTCAAGATGTGACTGCTTTTAGTCCCAAAGGCAGAACCAAGGAGATTTTTGGAACATGTTTGCAGTGGTTTCATGAAACAAGATTGCCTGATCATGAAAGAGTAGGGAATGGCTATTCTCCGTTTGAACTTAACTTAAGGTGAGTGAAAAAGGAGAAAAGAAAGGCATAATTTCAGAACAATCTGCACACAAGAGCACATAAACTTACGGTACTAGTCTTTGTTCCAATGAGTGCCACACAGGAGCTGGCAAACAGTTAATGATATAAAGAAATCTCCTCCTCATGGATAAACAACAGTTTTGTTTAGTGGTTTCTCCTAAATTATTCCAGTCATAATCCCACATTTGTGACTTCAGTCTTTACCACAGTGATACTGTATGTGAGTCACATTTATAGACCTTTTGGCAATGGTAAAATTGTTTACCATCTTTGTACTTAGTAAGTCATGGCTTTGAGGCAGAATCAAGGCCACAGTTGTGGCAAGGAGGGTTCAAAGTTAAAGGAATCTGTGGAGAGAGAGATTCACAGTTGTGGCAGGAAAGATTCCAACTTATGGAGGATAATTTGGTGGAGGAAAATTTTTGAGCCGAAGGCAAGCATTAACTTGTCCCTTGCCTTTCTCATCTCTATCCCTTCTCTGCTGTTTCATTTTCTCTGTTGTTTCTTCTCTATCTGCCTGGTGTCTCTGCCATGAAGTCTAAATTTCACCTATATACAATTCTAGAAGCAGGGACTTGTTTTCTTATATATGTCACTCTAGGAAACTGTCTACCAATCATGTGGTATAAAATATTCCTCCTTTTGTGAGGAGTGAGGACTGAAATATAAAGGAGACACTATCTGCTACAGTGACATCTTCAGTGTAAGTGGCACCAGAGTTTCAGAAAAGTTTCTGAAAACTTTTGTATGAAAATAAAGTTTGCATAACAAATCTGTATTAAAGAATTGCCAGAGTAAAAGCTGGAGAGGGTTCCTGTACCTTTAAGGGCTGTGTAGAACAAGCAACAAGTGTTGCTTGTTACCTAGTTGCATGAGAAGCAAAACCTGCTAAAATTCACTCTTCTCCACAACCATTAGAGGAGCTGGAGCCTGCTCCTGTTTTCACCCAGTCAACCCTCTGCACACAATTCAAACCCTACCTGTCTTTGTTAAGGCCAACTGGAAGCAAGTATCTTTAGCATTCTCCCCATTTAGGAACTGGGACACAATCCACCAAGAAGTTCTTTCACAAAAGTCCAGTAGAAATTAAGTGCAATCAAGGAAAAGGTCTTGTGCAATTCTTGTTAGTAATGGCAAAAACTGACAGTTTTGCTTTGTCTTACCTTTACAGTTTTTTTAACCTACAAGTTCTTTGGGAGCTGAATATGAAGAAATGTATAAATCTTGGAAAATTCATCAAATTTTCAAATTATGGAAAAATTTCATAAACAAACAAACTTCTTACCTGTCCTTTTTTCCATTGAATCATGTTCCATTGCTCATGTTGTGCAATCCCGGCAGTGCCTCTGCCAGGAAGGGAATGTGACAGGAGCACTCTCTTCCACACCGGACTGGCTCCATGTGGAAAGGAGCATGATGGATACTCTTCTTTCTTCTTCAGCACAGCAGGGCACTTTCCCCTGCTACCCTAGGGCAGGAACCACCTCCATCACACTTCTGGGCCTTCCACAGGCCAGGTAAGTGTGGGACTGTCGTGTAATCTGGGAGTCATTGACAGGGAATGATTTACTCCATGATCTCACCAGTTGGCAATGGGAGAAGGACAGGACTGCGATGATGTTTTGCAGAAGTGTTGTCTCAGCAACCTTCTTCCCCAGCCAGTGATAAGAACTAATGAATTAAAATCAAGTATGTTTGAAATTTTCCAATGAAAAAGGACAACTTTATTTTTTTTTAACTTAATTGAATTACTTATCTTGGAAATTCAGCATCAGCCAAATTCTGGAAATTAATGCTAAAGTTAATTTCTGGAAGTTAATGCTGAAATTCTAATGTAAATCATTCAATTATGTTAAAGATAATTAAGTTATAGATTAATTAAATGAGAGGCTGCACTAAAGGATCAATATATTTTATATTTCCCAGCTGATTCTTTGTCTAAAGCCTAGTTCTCTTGGATTTTTGCAAAGCTGCTTTTTGATGTTTCATAGTTTCTTGGGGTTGGGGAATTCCAGTATTTAGGTTACAAGACTCCAACTGCTTACTCAATACAACTTCCATTGGAATGAATTGTGTTAAGAACTTTTGAGGTCAACAGTCTCATTTATTGATCCTACCCATTCCCACCCTGTTCCTAAAAATAATATAAGATCTATAGGACTGAAATCAGACATTTCTTTTATATATATATATATATATATATATATAATCTGAACTGTTTCAAAAAAGTGTAGAAATCAATGTGAATAAAGTCTAGGGATAAAAAGGCTATTTCCGTATGGTGTCATAGTCCTGTGATGACGGCAGCAGTCTGTGGAACGTGCGTTCACAACCAGCATATCCCCATGCATCACGATTGTGGGATATTTACTTAACAGAAAAAATCCAGAAAAAGTCCATGATCGCTCGATGGCTCCAGCCATGCAGAAGGGGTGAAAGTGTGATCACACACTTCCTCCCCCACCTCAGCACAGAAAAGAGGCCAGCTGTGTAAAGCAGGCATGAGTTGCTTACAGTCCCTTCTGCAGGGAGCCAACTGGGTGCAGAGGGAAGCATTCCCGTCATGCTCCCTTCTTGGCAAAGGCTCTGTTGAGATTGTGACAGGAGTTCAGTGGGACCCAGTTGGGTGCAGAAATTATCTTAGTTCCAACTTGAGCAGATCTATTAAGTGATTACTGAATGGAAAGTCAACATTTAAGTAAGTCACATTGTTTCAATGGTTCTACTTTAGCTAACAATTGGATTTAGGCCTTTCCATCCTGCAGTCCTGAGAAAGTCCCGCATTCTAGTATTAACATTTTTAAAGGGCTTTGATATCACTGCAAGCTATATGTAATATAAGGAATAATTATGTTCTTAGATTTTTCTGGATAACAATGGCCTATTGGAATTGATTTAAAAACAGAGGAGGAGGAGGATTCTATAATAAGTGCAACTATGGCATAGAATCATAGAGCTGGAGGAGACCACAAAGTACCATCTAGTCCACCCCGCTGCCATGCAGGAATACACATCAAAGCATTATTGTCAGATGACCTCTATTTAAAAACATCCAAAGAAGGAGACTCCAGTGTACTCTGAGGCAGCGTATTCCACTGTTGAACAGCTCTTATCATCAGGAATTTTTTCCCAATATTTAGATAGAATCTCTTTTCCTGAGGTTTGAAGCCATCGCTCTGTGTTCTAGTCTCTGGATAAGCAGAAAACAGGCTTGTTACATCTTGCATAGGATATCCCTTCAAATACTTAAACACAACCGTCATGTTACCTCTTAACTTTCTCTTTTCCAGGCTAAACATACCAACTCCCTAAGCTGTTCCGCGTAGGGCATTATTTCCAGGCCTTCTACCATTTTGATTGCCCTCTTCTGGACTTGTTCAAGCTTGACAATATTTTAAACAGAACTGTGGTGCAGTATTCCATGTGAGATCTGACCAAAGCAGAATAGAATGGTACTATCACTTCCCTTGACCTAGATACTATACTCCAGTCCACAATTGTATTGGTTTTTTTAGCTGCTGCATCACACTGCTGACTCATGTTCAGCTTGTGGTCTACTAAGACTCCTAGATCCTTTCTACATGGACTGTGGTCAAGCCAGGTGTCACCCATCTTATAGCTGTGCATTTCATTTTTTCTGCCCAAGTGTAGTACCTTATACTTTTCCCTATTGAAATTCATTTTGTTAGTTTTTGCCCAGCTATCTAATCTGTTAAATCATTTTAAATTCCAAACCTGCTCTCTGGGATGTTAGCTACCCCTAATCTGGTGCCAATTGCAAATTTGATAAGAATGTTCTCTATTCCTTCACCCAAATCATTGATAAGGATGTTGGGTAACAATGGGCCCAGGACAGAACCCTGTGGCATCCCACTAGTCATGTCTCTCCATGATGAAGAGGAACCAATGGTGAGCACCCTTTGGGTTAGGTCAGTCAACAAATTACAAATCCACCTAAGAGCAGCGCTGTCTAGCCCATATTTTACCAACTTGTTTGCAAGAATATAAAATATCATATCTTGTCAATGGCCTTACTAAAGTCAAGATATGCTACATCCACAACATTCCCATCATCGACCAAGCTAGAGATAAGATTCGTCTGGCATGATTTCTTTTTGAGAAACCCATGTTGACTTTTAGTGATCATGTCATTCCTTTCCAAATATATAAAAGTATTCATAAAAAGTCTTAACTGAAATTGCTAAAAAAATAAAACCATATGGAAAGAATTTGGTTTGAAAGTCTGTTACAAAGTAAACTCATGATTTATTTCTGTACTTTAACTTTTCTTTTCTTGCATTTTTCAAATGTTCTCTCTGAAATACAATGACATTGAATATTTCCTGAGGACAGCATGCAAATGTCCATGACTTCAGGACTAATTTCCTCTACTGTTAATATTTAGCAGCCAACATGACTTTTCTGGTCCAAGAGAACTGTTACTGAAACATTTCTTGGATTGATTTCTGTTCACTCTATGCTGTTCCTTTCCGTCTTGGCGTCTGTTCTTGGATGTGGCGATAACAGAATAAAATGATCTGAGCTAGCTGAGTTAACTGAGATAACCATAATTTACAAAAGGAGAAATGTTTCAACATCCCAAAGTTTCCTTTTCTTATTTAACTCAAGAGGCTTTGCTGGTGAGCCAAGATGTTCAACATCCCAAAGTTTCCTTTTCTTATTTAACTCAAGAGGCTTTTCTGGCCCTTTTTAATTCTTTCTTTTCCCTCCCCCAGCCCAATTCCACACATTACAGAGAGCGTGCATGGAAATTCCTCTCTTCCTCTGTCTAAATTAGTTTCCAGTTCATTTCAGTACAATTCAAAGTGCTGTCCTGATTTACAAGGCTTTAGGCAATGTGTGTCTTTTCTGTCTAAGTCTGTAACACAAACATCTAATGAATTGCAAATAAGTCTCAGGGACAACAAAATCTACCCACCACCACGTACACCACTACATGTGTCCAAAATGTGTTCTTAAGAAAAGGCTGGACAACTTTGGAGGCCATTTTTGCTTACTTCTAAAGTAAATATGAGACCAAATGTGGTATAGTGGTTTGAGTGCTGGACTAGAGCTATGGGAGACCAGGGATCCAATCTCTATGAGGTGACCTTGAGCAAGTTACACTTGACCTTAGAGGAAGGCAGTAGCAAAACAGTTATTGCCAAGAAAACTCATGATATGTCCCCCTTAGGGTTGCCATAAATTGGAATTAGCTTGAAGGCATACAATGACAACAACAAGAAGGCTGACATTAGAACAAATTTAACAAGAAGGACAGTAGCAACAACCCTTCAGAATTGTGCATCAACTAAACATCAATTTTAAAAATAAAACAGCTACTTCTAGGGATGGAAAGATATTGGACAGGACATTCTTGGTAAAAATAGCATTCACCCACGAATATGAAGTGCTATCGTAGTTCAATAGGGTAAATCAACAGGTCAGAGTCAAGCCCAGCTCAGTTGGCCTCAAATGTTTAATGAAGAGCCAGGTTTTATCCAAATACTTATGGAGGCCAGTGTTGGTACCTGTCAGTCTTCCAAAGGAAGGGAATTCCACAAACAGACCCTACCCCATGCTTCCACATAATGTGTTGCTCCTACTGTTTTGATACAAAAGAGGGCTCTCCACACCCTCAGGAGACCTCCAGGCTCAGGCAAGCATGTATATAGAGAGATGCTCCCTTAAATATCAAGGTTCCCAAGCCATTTAGGAACTTAAATGTCGTCCCTGATGCTTTGAACTTGTAATGCAAGTCTTTTATATGATGCCTTTAAGGACTCAACCTTCCAAAAGTGCCTTACAAAGACAATAATTAATATATTATTAAGCAATATAAAACTTTAAAAAACCAGCACTGTTAAAAACCCAGGGAAACACTTTTAAAAAACACAAGCAAAAAAGTCTGTTTAAAATCTAGCAGAAGTAGAATGATATGTACATCTTTCTGGAAGGAATTTCAAAGATATGAGACCACCATTGAAAAGATCCTGACTGTAGTGTCTGCTAGTCAAATGACTCTTAATAGCAAGACTATGAACAGAGCCTCTCAGCCTGACCTTAAGGTCTAAGGAAGTTTATATGAGTTCAAGCAATCTTTCAAATAGCCTTGACTCAAATTTTATGCAACTTTAAAAGTCAAGAACCACTCCAGGCTGAGTCGAGAAATGAAGAGGCATCATATATAACTAGTACAAAATGGGTACAATATGTTCTGAATATCTGACCCCAGATGCATTCTAACGGCTTCATTCTGTACCAGTTGACATTTCCTAATGCAACTCCACAAAGAGCATATTGTAGTAATTTAATGTAGGTATAACCAGAGCATGTGTAACTTATACAAAGTCTGCTTACTTTAGACAGTGTCAGAGACAAACCAGCCTAAGTACCTTTAGTCATTGATGTGACTTGTGCTTCTATAGAAAGAACACAGTCCAAAAGACTTCTGCAACTATGTACTTGGTTGTTAGAAGAAAGAAGTTCATTCAAATTTGGTTGAGAATCTTTATCCAGATCACCAGATTTCCATCCCCCCTATCCATGCTTGGTCTGGACTGGCAGCCAGAGGAAGCTGATAACACACAGGGCAAGAAGTTTTGGCAGCAAAGTTTACTTTAGCAAGGAAACAGTCTTACAAATGAGGAGCAAATAACAGTCCCAGAAAGGTCCATAAATCAGAGGCAGGCAATATAAATAGTCAGAGGCAAGAACAACAGGCAAGGGAAACAAACAGGCAAGGGAAACACAGCAGGAGAAACAGTCAGTTAATCACCAACAAGAGCTGGAGGGGAAAGAATCAGCAATTATAGATTCAGAGATCAACACAGCTGGTGCTTGATTAATTGTTGCTTGGCATAAATTCACTGGGAGCAATTTAGGAGTCCCTTTTGGTGCCTACACTGAGTGAAGGTGGGTATTGGTAAATCATTCTCCATGTCAGCAGGGCAACCCGCTGGGGCCAGCACAGCCCCGTGTTCTGTCTCTGAGGTGGGTGGTAGTACTGTCTGCTCTGCAGGTTCTGCTGTCACAGTCTCTGTGCCAGAGCCTATGCCCAGCTCAGCAGGTCTGCTGTCTCAGACTCTGAGTCTGACTCTAGGTCCTGAAAACCCATGACACCCCCCCCAAAAAAATTCCATTTTATCTAATTAAGGCTTGGGTTCTTTTCTGTTCAATATTTCTGCATTCTTGCATTGTCCAGTAGCTCAAAAAGAGAAGCAAAGCTGAATGCCATCCATATATTAATAACACTTCATTCCAGGGTTGGATAAGTGTGACTACAAATCCTCGTTGATCCTAGCTAGTATGACCTACAACATCTGGAGGGCCACATCTTTAATTCAAACCTTTGGATGCCTTCTGTTGGTGGTTTTGTGCAGAAAGCCTGGAGGACAAGATTAAACCTTGAGTTAGTATGAAGATCATTGACGCTGATGCACAACTGATGTCCCTCAGGCCACATTCTAGATATGTCCCTCCAAGAGGGAAGCACTGTTGTCATAACATTGCATTTCCAGGGTTTATTCCAATGAAATGGTCTATAAGGATACCATGCCTGATGGTACTGGAAACATTTAAAAAGATCCAGCTGGCAGTTTTATAACAGTTAAACCCATGCCAGAAATAAGGGGAAGACAATTCACCACCACATCCATAGGTTTAGTAGAAGAAGCAGTTGGGTTAAAGTACATGGAACAGAAAAAGTTTAGGAAGCCCACCTTCTTGGAGATTTGATAGGAAATGCCAGTCTGCAATTGGTAGTGGTGGGAAATTTTAGACCAGGAATTAGAACTTTTGGTTCTCCAAATGCTTTTGGAGGTCAACTTGCAGAAACCCCAATAATAGATTGTAGGAGTTTAGTCCAGAACATCATGCCCAAAGCATATGATATGCTTATGACCTGGCTACTTTCCACTAAAGGTACATACAAGTATAAAAAGTTATGGGCTAAACTGTATTTTTATCTTCTTTCTTTGATGATGTGAGCTGAGGGAGGGTAAGCTTTGCACACAAGACTTTCCAAGGGGAGAAAAAAATAAACCAATAAATAAATGCATCTAATATATGCCTTCTCACAACACAACATTACCTTCATACAATTCCAGGTACAAAGACAACAACATTATAAGCAATTTATTCAGGTGATGACTCCTGTTTTTTCCCTTAATGTGCTGGAACTTGTTTGAAAAAGAGGGTGAGCTGTTTGATTAAAACACAGCTGTTGAACAAAGCTGAAAAACAGAATTAATCAAAAGGCAGGACTGGGAAGAAGAAAGAAAATAAAAGTGAAGGTGGGAGAATTATAAAAGCAAGAAAAGGATAGCTGAAGGGGGGAATGGACTGAGAAACATTTTTATAGAAAAAAAATCTCCCCAAGTAGGACCAGACTGATAGTGTTAAATCCTTAAATAAATTTCTTAGGAAATGGATATTGATCTTTACATATGAGACGGATAAAGGCCATTCATCAAAGACCAAATGAAAGAACTCTATTTACAGTTTTTGCCATAAGTCTACAGGCAACTTGAAGTCATATAAGCATACACGTAAACATAAGAGTTCTATATGGATCTCTGATTTTTTCTTGCTTCTCTGTGCAATTTAGACATGAAGCATCAAGGCAAAACTATTTGTCTTATGTTTCCTACTTGCCATCCCTTTCTTGTGTGCCCCTCTTTAGGGATGAGATGAAAGGACTGGAAGTAATAACCATTAAGAGACTAGCTACCTCTGCCGAACAGATGCTGATCTCTTCCTTCAACAGAGCTGCTTGATCCCTCTTCCCTTTACTTTAATGCTATTAGACACAAACCACGGGTGCCCCAAGCATGATAAAATGAGAAAGAAACCGGGAATCTAAGTCTCACTTTCTCCCTCCCTTTTCCTGTTTTTGCTTCTTTCTGTATTTCTCAACTGTACCAGCTGCCTGGCACATTTCTTCCAGCTGGAACCCACCAGACTGTCTGACATTCATTGGATTTGGCAGGCTAGGAGAGGCAGATGCTCCTGGACATGTTGGACATTTCCATTCCTTTTGCTTTATTTCCTTAAATGTTATAGAACAGGGAAAAATGACAAAGTGAATCTTTTATTCGTGTGTCTTTAAAGGGATTCCTACCCATTCACAGCAACTGTATTTAAACAGGAAGTGTATCTCCTGGAAACCTGCAGACAAAGATTGGAAGAGGTGAAAACAAATCCCTGACTACTCCATTGTATGAACATCATGGGGACAGGGGTTGTTTTAGTTTTAGTTATTTATTACACTATCCCATATATCCTTCCAAGGATCTCAGGCATGTTGGCAAGACTCTATGCACAAATTTATCCTCTCAGAGATCTGGAAGTCAAATCAGATAAAGAAAGATGCCCATCACCAAGTGTATTCCTGAACCAAGGGGACATTTAAAGCATGGTCTCTCTAGTCTTTGTCTATCACCCTAACCATTATTCCACACAAAATCATACATAGAAGATACCACAAGAGTCATTGAGTCCAACCTCTTGCCATGCGGGAATACACAATCAAAGCAACCCTGACAGATGGTCATCCAGCTTCTGTTTCAAATCTTCCAAAGAAGGAGATTCCTCCACATTCTGAGGCTGCATATTTCATTGATGAGATGCTCTTACCATCAGGAAGTTCTTCTTAATGTTTAGATGGAATCTCTTTTCCTGAAATTTGAAGTCATTTCTCTGTGTCCTAGTCTCTGGAGCAGCAGAAATCAAACTTGCTCCATCTTCCATATGATATCTCTACAAATATTTAAACATAGCTATCATGTCACTCTAAGCCACTCCACATAAGGCATGGTTTCCAGACTTTTTGTCATCTTGGTCTCCCTCCTCTGGATACGTTCCAACTTGTCAACATTCTTCATGAACTGTGGTTCTCAGAACTGGACACAGTGTTCCAGGTAGGGTCTGACCAAAGCAGAATAGAGTGGTACCATTACTTCCCTTGAACTAGACACTATAATCCTATCGATGCAGCCTAGAATTGCATTGGCTTTCTCAACTGATGCATCACACTACTGACTCATGTTCAGCTTGTGATCTACTAAGACTCCTAGATCCCTTTCACAGGTGCTGTGATCAAGCCAGCTATCACCCATCAATTATCTATGCATTTCATTTTTTTCTTCCCAAGTGTAATATCTTACATTTTGCCATTTTGAAATACATTTTGTTAGTTTTGACACAGCTCTTTCATCTGTTAAGGTCATTTTGATCTTGTCCTCTGGGATGTTAGCTACCTCTTCCAATTTGGTGTCATCTGCTAATTTGCTAAGAATGGCTTCTATTCCAAGTCATTTATAAAGGTGTTGAATGGACAGAATCCTGTGGCATTAGGCTTCAGACAAGGTACTTTTTGATGGTCAGGAGCCATATAGATCACACGGCTCCCCCATGGTGAACAGCTTTGGTTGAATATTAATGGTGAGGTTATTGATCATGAGCTATAAGATAACTGCATATCCATGGAAAAGATGCTATCATTTTTCAAATCTATTTGCCAATCCATTCAACAAATGACAGCAACATTTTCCAAATGATGATTTGGACCTAAAATCCAATTGTTAGGACACTAGACAACCCCAAACTGACATGGAAGTTCAATTATCATTTTCATGTGATAAGCTGCCAGTGTAATTATAAATTCTCTTCATAAGCTTCATTTAGTTCTTAGTGTTTATTCACTGGCCTACCAGTTACACGTATATAGATACAGATATACAGATATATAGAATTATATGCATGTGAATTTGATCCAAAGGAGAGTCAATGTATTCTGATCACTACTCAAGCAATATAGTAAATAAAGTTCATTTACCACATGGAAAACTGCCACAATTAGTTTGTAGCTAATGTTAGAAGAACTTACTCTCCTACTTCAAAATAGAACTGATGGATATTTATGTAAAATATTTCCAAAATGGCATCAAGCAAAAAGGCTTTGGCCTGAATCCTATTGTTAATCCCAAGTAGAGCAGACATATTGAGACAATTGAAGAATGGATTTATTCTAGTTGGAACTAAATAATAGAATTCAAATTATTTAAAAAGGGATGCTTCAGTGGCTGGATTATTGGACCTCAGTGTTAGCTTTAGACTGGGAAGATTCAGGTTGAAATCTCAACAAGGCTTACTGTGAAACTCTATACCTATTCTGTCAGCCTAAGCTATTGCACAAGGTTGATTCCCAGATGGATATTGCTTTGAGCTTTTCTGAGAAAGAGTAAGATGCAAATATTAAAAATATTAATATTTATTCATATTGGATACATTTGTAATTATGTTAATGTATCTAATACATGGGTGTTAATATGGCAAAATTTCTCATGCTCACCTCAGAGTAATTCAGATTTTCCCCAGTTTCTTTGGAAGGGGGGAATGGATAATAATTTGTCCAATAATTTGTCAGTTTCCTGTACCACCAAAATGCATCCCTGCAAACTGGACATAAAAAACATCTTCTTCTTTTTATTTACTTTCAACTTGGTACAGAAGAGAAGAGGAGAAGAGGGAGTTGTTTTTTTTTTCACCTTTACTGGCTCATGTGTAAGGAACTAGGTAGCAATGTGCTAAAGTGCAAAGAACCACCGATGATGTATTTCTTCCAAGGAGAACTGTGATAGTGTAGTCAGTATCCTTCAGATGGAAAATGAGTAAAAGAAAACGGCATACCTAGTTACAGAACTTGCAGGTTTCCAAATACTTCATAAGGATGCTAATGAGATCCTTGCATGCAAGGCTGAATTGTTATGGTAGTTTTCTCCCATTATAGGAGAAAATGCATAGTTCTCTGCAATGTGTTTCCTGTATTTGAATATCCCAAAGTACTGCAGAGGAAATATTCTGCAGAGAAAAACTGGGGGTTTGGGAGATTGCGCACACACACGCAGAGGAAACATTTGCTGATAACCTCCATCCCCTACTTAACTAATAATTCATAACTAATTTTATCTCATGCCCTGTTGTTTTTAACTGCCATCAAGTCAACTTCAGCTTATGGTGGCACTATGAATGGGAGATGTCCAAGGCACCCTATCATCAACAGCCCTGTTCAGGTTTTAGAGAATCAGAGCCATGGCTTCCTTGGTTAAGGACCTTTCTGCACTATAGTTCTGGTGCTGTTATTCCACTTTTAACATCCTGTGGAATTCTGGGGTTTGTAGTTGACTGATGCCAAAGAGCTCTCTGGCTGAGAACTCTAAATGCCCCTCCCTAAACTGCAAACCCCAGGATTCCATAGGATGTTGAAAGTGGAATAATAACACTATAACAGTGTAGTGTGGAAAGGCCCTGAGTCCGTACATCTGTAATATGTTTTGCCTTACCAAGCGCTGTTATCTTTTCTAGTGAGTTACATCTTCTTATGATATGACTAAAGTATGACAGCCTCAGTTTAATTACCTTGGTTTCTAGGGAGAATTTAGCCCTAATATCTATTTGTCTTTTGTATTAATCCAGATTATCTACAGAACTCTTCTCCAGCACCACATTTCAAAAGAGGTTTTTTTTCCCCTATCAGCTTTCTGCCTTTAATATGCGTTGTTCAGCTTTGGATTTTCCTTTTACCTCTGAGCACATCAGCGGCTGAACATCCTTTCAACTTGAGCACAGTTGCATCATTAGGCATAGTACTACTTGTAACTGCCCTCTGCCCTTCCCTAGTAGCTTGTTGAGTGTCATCCAACCTGGAAGGTTCATCTGCTGCCATTACCTCTTGTTTCAGTTTGGATTGTTTCATTATATGGTTTTCCTGGTAAACAATCTTCAAAAGGAGGTTTGCCACACCATCCTCTGTGAAGTACTAAGAAGCATTAGCTTTGGTGCCACTGCTATTGTCTCTGAGAGATTCCCTCTGCCAATGTCACCTCCCACTAAAGCTGCTGCCCGGTAGCTGTCTGGCACATTTAGTCTGGCTCCTCATCAAAAGCATGTCTGAAATGGAAGACCCTACCAGCAGCACTGCTGCTATCAGCATAGCCTCCTGACTCACAGGATCAAACAGTAAGCACCACCATAGAAAGGTAATGCCATTGGTAAGCTCATAACCTGACTCCCCCTCCATAAAAACCTAATCTAACAGCCAGCACCTTTGCTGAATGATGGAGGTCTGTTCAGTTGGCAATTGGGGCACAGGAGGATGATGTTTCGAGTCCCTTCCTGCAGTGAGCAAAGCTGTGAAGAAGAACTGCAGCAAGGGCTTGTTGTTGTTGTTGTTGTTGTTGTTGTTGTTATTTTATTATTATTATTATTATTATTATTATTATTATTATTATTATTATTATTATTGCAGCCTTGCTTGCTGGTGAGAGGGTACTGGAGAAATCATCTTCCTTGTGTCCCTTCCATTGTGGCTGCTAGCTGTTAAGGTGGGCTGTGGTGGTGGTGGGCATTTATGATTGTGGCAATAGTGATTGTGGAGCAGTTACAGATCCACAACACTGTGTTAGGAATCAATGGACATTTCTACACTACATTGGTATAGTGCTATTTTTCCATATTCAACATCGTATGGAATCCTGGGGTTTGCAGTTTAGTGAGGGGTATTTAGAATTCTCAGCCAGAAAGCTCTTTGGCCTCAGTAATCAACAAACTCCAGAAATCCACAGGATGTTGAAAGTGGAATAATAGCACTATAACAGTGTAGTGTGGAAATGGCCTGTAACTGCAATACAGAGTACCAGCTAGTGTTTTTTTGAAGGGAGTCAGGAAGCCCATTTTCTGTGCAGTAAACACATCAATTTTTATCCACAGAATAATTCTTCCACAACAGTGCAGGATGTTTGAATACCAGGAGAAAATTGCACATAATTCTTGCTGGTCCATTATTCATCTCAACAGAGTTCTTATGTCTTGTTATTCTTGTGAGAAATTATTGCAAATTTTCATTCCATCCTCAATCTCCAAAATTTATCAGGGATTTCAGCTGCCCCCTCACCCCACCTTCACCATCCAAAATCTGAAACAACAGTTCTTTGTTAAAAATGTTCAGCTCAGCATTAAATTTAAATAGTAATTTTTTATTGCTATATTTCTTATAGTGCACTACTAGCACATATCTTCAAGCACACTGGTGATTTTAAATGAATGACTTCAGATATTACAGAGAAGGGTAGCTTTTAAAAGTAATATGACAAGATTACCCTCTTTTCTTCACAAAGGCAACACTATCAAATAATAATAAAATAATTTGTGGAACAATAATCCTGCCATTCTTACTGCCTTTGCTGCTGCCCTGGGTCGAAGAAGACCCTGGTGAGAGTGGCAGTGGCTGCAGGCCAGGCTTGGGCGGAGAGGCTGCCTCCACTTACTGAATTACTGTCACAAAATGATGCATGTCTAAAAAAGTGTGTCACCAACACCAAAGTTTGGAAAGTTCTGGTTTAAATGTTCATCAGGGTGAAGTCACTCTTTGTGGATATTAGCTTGGACAAGGCAACACAGCTTAGACACCAAAACATGTCTGAGTTCTCCCAGACACATTGATATAACAAACCAACTATGTACAATATGCCTCATATTGTATTCAGAGATATAATGTCTCTTATTTTAAATGCTGAAACAATACAGTCTCTAAGACACATATTGAGTAGAGTAGCATAAAGTTCAGTTGCATCAGATTGGTCAAAGGATACACCATGTAATGACTAAGTGTTTAATTCAGGCCTAGAGGTATGCTTCATGAACTGGAAATGACCTCGTTCATCTATCCTCTTTTTTCATTTGCTGTTATTTAGCTCAGCTTGTATGGAATCCCTACGCAGCTCTCCCATACTGGATGTGACTATACATGTTGTGGAACACATCTAATGAATTCCAGAGGAAGAGGGTGGGTGGATTAGATGAGGATCTAATTTGAAATTTAAAGCTATTAAACAATTAAAGCATGCAAGAAGAAGCATATGTACAAAGAAACAAAAAAAATCAGAAATCAAAAACAGACCTTAAAAAATTGATATGAAAGGGAGTAGAAAGAACAAGGGCTGCTTTGGGAAAAAAAAAAAAAACTGTTGCAGTACCGAAAGAGCAGTAACAGGCTAGGAACCAATAAGACAAATAGCTTTGGTATGATCTTGCAATAAGGCTACCATTTTCACTTGATTTTTGTGATAGATGAATTTGGTAGATGAATAAGATTCAGTCTTTGAATTTTTACGGGGATGAGCCAGTGTGGTGTAGTGGTTTGAGCATTGGACTATGACTCTGGAAGCCAGGGTTCAATCCCTGCTCAGTCATGGAAATTCATTGGGAGACCTTGGGTAAGTCACACTCTCTCAGCCTCAGAAGATGGCAAAAGCAACCCCCCTCTGAACAAATCTTGCCAAGAAAGCCCTTGATAGTTTCACCTTCGGGTTACCATAAGTTGGAGACAACTTGAATGTGCACAAAGCAGAGCCCTCTTGAGTGCGTCCATCTAGCTGAATATGGGGGAAAAATAATATTAGAACCCATATATCTATAGTGTTGTTAATGTGACCTAAGCTACTTGTTTTAAGATTTATTTACGAAGCTTTATGGGGGTAGAATAGAACCAGGAATTGTGTGATGATTAAAAATGTAAGACATGGTTCAGAAAATAACCCCTCCCCACATTCAGATCTTGCACAAATGTGCTAAACCAGACAGTATCTTAAATGCATCCTTTCAATGTAACTGTCACTTAAATAACATTGGCCATGCTGAGGAGTTCTAAATACTATAGCCCCCAAAGTAACTCTTCCAAACTTTGGTAAGGAGGGATTAACCATTTCCCTTTGTGCAGCAGTCTGAAACAAAATTGTCACCTTCCCAGACTGCTATTAGCCCTAGAAGGGTTGGTACGAACTGATATTTCTTGCTTGGGGACTGAGATTTTCATGGAATTTTGAATGGGGGAAAGAGGAAGGATTAAATCCGTCTTCACACTCCATGATCCTATCATTGATTACAGCCTCAGTAGTTGCCTTTTCTTTAAAAATAAAATCAGAAAAATTAAATAAATGCATGGACTGGGCATCGACTTCAGGCTTTATTGTGTGGGTGTGTAGTAGCCCTTCCACATTTCCCCAAGTCAATGAGATTAGAGATGCTTAAAGAGTGCACAACTGTAGCAAAGAGCTCACAAGAGTAAGGACCCTCACATGTGGAGGCTTTCTACTAAGTAACCTTTGATTAGCTATGGCTGTCTTGTGGGTGAGCAGTGAACAATGGTTGGATAGAACTGTAGGTGAGAACAAGAGTTTTTGGAAACAAGAAGTTCAAAATTCTGTGTTTATCAGCTTTCATACTACTCACAAACCATTGGCTCTGCAGGCTTCTGACCTTGTCTTGACAATGGTCTTTTTCTTTATCTTTTCCTCCCTTAATTTGTCAAACACTTTGGTAGGACTTTACCTTTTTTGCTATGCTATTTAGCTCCTGCTTTCAGACATTCATTATGCCCTTTGTTTGCAGATTCCATGTGTGACTGGCATCAGCTCTGTTTTTGAGATATTAGTTTTGGACAATCCTTAGCTGAATGTGATTGTTGCTTCTCCACCCTCTTGTACAGCCAATGCCACAAACTGGAAATCAGGACACCAAACTTCAAAAACACAGAACTACTGTTCCCAGAGTCTCCAGAAGCAACCTCTCATCCCCTCAATTTTTCACTGACATTTGGGGACCTTACAGAGCATCAAGGGACTCTAGTGGGCACTATATTCCAAAAATGGCTTTTCCCCCCCTCCTGCCACACTAAACGGAAACCCATGAAATCCAACAAGCATTGTTTCGAAGTTCCATATTTATTCTTAAAGCCTCCAAGCTCCCTCACCACAAAAAGCACATCAAGGTGTTTTGAGATGCAATCCAGGTGTGTGTGTGTGAATCAAGATCTCCCCCATTTGAGCCATGACCCACCAGAACTGAATTTCACCCCTCTTTCTTATAATAATGCTAAGTTCTATGATATGTAAATATACTGTAATGAAGCAATGGTTCCACTGAATTTCAAACTGTCCTGCTTCTCCATATTTTCTGTCGCTACAGCCCCTTCTGTTCCTAGACCTTTTATGATAGTCTCCCACAAACTCTCTGGGAATCACAGTTTACACAGTTCAATAGCTAACAGTAAATGTTTTCTGAACTGATATGTATTTAAATTGAGTACTCTCCCATGTGCAGAATTCAAATGGTAGGAAGAATATATGGGGCCAGAAGCTCATCCTCACTCTGCTTTATTCATGCATTAGCCTTTTGTGTGGGTGGTGCGTGAATAGATCTGTTCTTGTTTCTAGGTTTAATGACAGAAAAAAATGTTTCAATCATAATTGCTAAGTTAATCCCTAATGTATTATTTATTCCATACATGCTTCCAAAAGGCCATATTGTGTCAAAAGAAAGCAAAGTTGCTGTTACATCCCAGCAAACATAAAGCCCTCTTCATTTACATTGAAGGCTCATTGTGATACCTCTGAGATTTTGTAAATATGAATGCGTCCGTTAGAAACATCTGCTCTTTCTTTGATTTATTATTTTTGTAAAAAAGAAAAAAAGGAATGCAAGTCTGATGTGAATATGTACATCATGAAGTCTAGAGATGTTTTCTGTTGGCATATATTGTCTCATACTATTGACAAGCTGTTCTAGTACAGTAATTTCTTGAAATAAATTTACATGACAAAGTTAAGTGCACATCAATATATGTTTTTGTGATCAAAAGAAAAAAAGAATGTGAATGATGAAATTGTGATAGAATTTTAAAGGCCTTTCACAAAGTATGTGAAGGGAGAAGAAATCTCTTTAAAATGATATCTTAGTTGTCAACACACAAATAGATTTAAGTGCCAAAGATGAACTTTTTGAAATTCAGCTTCTTTTGAAGAAGACAGTGTGGACAGTGATGTCAGCTTCATTAGTGCATTATTTCTTGGTTGTGTGGCCCCGTCTGCAGACTGTTTTCCCTAAGGAAGACTGTCATTAACCCCCACTGGAGCTGTTTTCAGAACAAATAAAACCATCCTTTGTGGTTCCTTTGAATACTTACCATAAGCCATTTGTTTTCTCCTTGAGCACAGATGGGAAAGAGGCAAGGAGGAGGAACTGCTGCTCTCATGTTGTGGATGGGTCATTAGGTCCACCTTTTAATTATAATATTATGCACAGGGCCCAGATGCTGTTTTTTGTAGCAAAACACAACACAAATTGTTTACATTAAAAAGCAGTCTCGGGGCCTTTGTAAGGACAGAACAAGGTAAAGAGTGAGGATTTTCATCTAAAATTTACATTCCCAAATGCAGGTATATCTCAGTTAATGAAACAGATGTGTTTCTGGGCATTACTTCTTTCACAGAAAATTTGGTACTAGAGGCAGAAGTAACATGGAAAAAATAGGGATAGGTTCTATATCACAAAAAAACGAAAAGCAGTTCAACATGCTTCAGCACCTTTTTTAAAAAATTAAAAACAAACAATATGTCCATGTGAAATGAAACAACCAGGTCAGGTATGCCTTGAATAGCTGCACAAAATCACTTTGAACCTTCTAGAGATCTCTTGAAAGCGTCTTCTAAAATGTATCCAGAGATTGTTTTTTTCTTTCACCATCCCCCACTTATGATTTCTAATTGGTGGCCAAACATGCTGGTGATTGCTAATGTGGCAGGCAGACTTACATGCTTGCTCCCTTTCTCTGTTTTGCTGTTGATGCATGCTTAGTAAGGGATTTTGGAGACAGCTGCTGTTTACCTTGTCTGTTGTAGGCAGGCAAACATGGCTACAGTATGATCAGCTACAGCAGAAACTCATTATTTCCCAGCTTCAGGTTTATTGCATTGTTCACTGCAAAGTTAATACAGAATATCCATGTTTCTCTAGGACTTCTCACTATTTTCCCAATGCAAATTTTGCTAAAAAGTTCAAGAGGATGAGTAGGAAAAGCAGGGTCTGGCTGGCCATACAAAGATGTTGTAAAAAGGAGCTTCTTTTTCAGATGCTTTGTTAACTGAGGTATACGTATATAAAATACCAGAAACCATGATGCCACAATACCTTAGAATTTACTAAGTGAGTCCATATGTAATCATAAGGTCCCAGATTTTATTGACCCACTGATTTTAGTCAGCAGTTTGCGAGGCTTCTACTGATATGCCCTAGCTGACTATGCACCATTCTGCATCAGATGCAGAAATCCAAAGTAATTAGATCTGAAATGGAAAAGAAGCAAAGCTTTACAAGTTAGCAGTGCTCTAAGATTGACAATTTTCAAACAGTATACAGGAGCCTTCTTGTGGAACTCACACAATTAAATGATCCCACCAAAGCTGAAATATAAACCAGTCTAACCACATCCCTTACAATATTATTTTTGATAGTATGGATGTGTTAGGTGAAGCCTTATTGTGAGAATGTCCTTCCAGCTGAGAACCATATGTTATACTTCCTTTATATTAGTCCCTTACTTAGGGCTGGTATTATAGAAATCTTCTTAGAGTTGGAAAGGGCTCCATGGGCTAACAAATTAAACACTTTGCTTGATACAGGATCTCCAAATGCTGGTATTTCATATTATTTGAATTTAATGTTAAGGTTGATATTTCATGGTGATTTTAATGCTGATTTTTCATATTATTTGAGTTTATTTAAGAAGATGCAAAAGAAGGCTGGTGTATTTTTCCACCAGCAGCCCATGCTCTAAAGATGTTGGCAGAGGAAAAGAATTTCATTTGGCTGTTGTAGGACAAGCCCTTCACCCCATTCCAACCATGGCCTACTAGTGCATATTACTGAGGGTGCTACATGGAGCCCTAATTGCTACTTGTCCTTTAGTTCAGGTATATCTTAGCAGCCATATTAGAAGTCCTCCCTGCTTGTCTCACTCTTGAAATATACTTTATTAGTATATACTAGTATTTTTCAGAATTTCCTGTAGATTCAATTTGTGTCCTTGCTGCTGTCAATTTTGCGCATATCTTGTAGGAACTTGTTCTCTTGTTTTTCTTCCAAGTTATGCAGTTCATCTAGAAGTCAGAGTACACCTCAGCCTGCTGCTTCTGTATTTGTGAAGCAACCAATCAGGACCATTCTCTATCCACAGCCTTGAATGCTCTGTATTTATTTATTTCAATTTCTAGACTACTTCATTTGAACAAATAGACAAAGTAGTGTGGAAGGGAAAATAAAATATTCAGCAACAATAAAACAAGATAAGAATCTGAATTATTCATAATAAATGTATTTTCTGGTAATATTGTATACTGAAAGTATCAAAATATTAATATATTCACCTACAACTACTTCTGTGGGACCATACAAGTAAGCAAAACAACTCTAAGGTATATATCTGAAATCCCTAAGGATGCCGTTTCTTCATCCTTCATCTCATCTTGTTGGAAGAATAATAGAAAACCCAAACCATGTGAAAAAAAAGATTTAAAAACAAGTGAGAAGGCCCATTTCCCATAGAATTTTGCCCTCAGTCAATTCACATAGCAATGAGAAGGCTACATCAACCATCTTGGTCATGATTATGGGCTATCAGTATAACACAGTGGTTGACAACTGTGATCTGTTTGGGGCCAGTTTCTGCCTCTGCGAATGTTCTCACGGGAACTGTAAAAAAAAAATCCCAGAACTGTCAAAAAAATCCAGAACAAGCAAGCCAACAAACAAAACTCTGGGATTGTCCAGAAGTCCATTTCTGGTTCTGAACATTTTAAAAAATATGTTAAAGAATATGAGGAGACCTTGAAGTCTAACAATTTATTGGCCAGAAAAAAAGAATAGTATGGGGAATATCAATAGTTTGAAGGCAACTAAAGCAGGCTGGGGGACTAGATGTGACACCAGGCTTACATTCCCACCCCTCAACAGAACAAGAGATATCTCCTAATCTGGAAGTGCTGGTGTCTTGCTAAGGGCCAGGTAAAGCAGATTGTAACAGTATGTAAGTATCTCTTTCTTTTTCCTTCTTTGCATTTTTATAAAAATGTCTACATTAGCTAGGTTGCCCCAAAAGACAAAATGAAAGCCAGGACCTTAACAAAGTTAATTATGCTCATAGTAGTAGAAGTCTTAATGGGATGAAAGCCAGGTATCTACAAAAACAGAACCAGTAATGTACAATGGGCTCTCCAGATCTTGGTTTTTCTGTAACTCTGGGACTCCATACATTATGATCTCTTCTTCAACAGTCATTTTATAAGAGGATCTGAGGATAAAAGCATAAAGGGCAAGCTGACCTTTCCTAAAATTCTTGTCATTCCATAAAATGTGGCTTCAGGGACTGTGTGGTTCAGCGTGCTTAGGGCCAGGTTTCACTGGTCTGCCAGCTAGAATCTTTTCTGGACAAAGGTCACTTAACCACAGTAGTTCTAGTGCTATTATTCCACTTTCAACATCCTGTGGAATTCTGGGGTATGTAGTTTACTGAGGCCAAAGAGTTATCTGGATGAGAATTTTAAAGGCTGCTCCCTAAACTTCAAATGCCAGGATTCCATAGGATGTTGAAAACGGAAAAATAGAACTATAACAGTCTAGAGCGGAAGTGGCCTAAATCTGCACATATGAGTTGTTTTAAATTGTTTTGATCTCCCACTGTCTTGCTTTAACAAATACATTAATATGTTTTTAGCCTTTTAAAACTATTCTATTATTTCAAGTTTTTTAAAATTTTGTTTTAAATTATTGTTATTCTGCCCTGAACACTTTGAATATAGGGTGGGATACAAATGTGTTTCTAATATTTTTAAATAATAAATCTTTGAGACCCTTCAAACATTGTTTTAAGTAAATGTTTTGAACATAGGTTAGGTGTAACTGTGTGAAAAAAAGATTCATGTGAGCCCACATTTTCTACAGAACTAACTTGCAATATTGCTTCTTTGAGTATTGCTCCTTCTGTATGTCTAAAGTGTTTCAGTACTAAGTCCTGATGGAATTTCACTATAAAAACTCTTCAAAGCCCTCATCTAAAGTTTGTATCAAATGAAAAAGAGATTAGGCTGTGTGAATTCAATCCAGAACACTGAGGCTAAGTGAAGCTGGAGTGCATAGAATGTAAAGCTCAATCCTTTCCCCAAGTTAGTATTCTTTTTGCATTCACTCAGTGCCTGGAATAAGCTGGGCAAAGGTTTGATTCTGCATCTATATAGTAGCAATCAAAAGATGCATACAGTCATGCTGTGCATGTTATCTTGGCAGAGATTTCATTTCACTAGATAACAAGCTATTAGCGCAACCCCACACTGCAATTTGTCACACTTTTTTTGTGTGTACAGGTACTTTATCTCAACAAGATCTCATCTTTCCCAGCTCATTTCTAGCTGAAGTTTGCAAACAGAGCGATAATGATGGAAAATCACAAAAGGTGAAGCTAATGGTTGCAGCTGCTATTAGGACCCAATTTCCACAGGCTAAGCAGCACCCTGAGATGTTAAAAAAGAGCCCAGTGAAAGGAGTCTATGATGCAGCAGTTGTGGCTGAGAAGCTCGGAAGCTTATCTCTGTCATCAATCCAGTCTCAAAGCTCTGATCATGAGGACTACAGAAGGCCTCTTGCAAGAAGTGTAAATGCCCTTTAATTCCTAGGAGAAATTCAGAAGCTGTATTTAAAGGTTCCGGCAGAAATCCCTTAATAAACACAGATTGTCATAGAAATTCTAGTTCATAGATGTCCCATTAGCAATATATGTAGCCTTGGCCTCCTTTGTGACAATAGAAGGAAAGAAAGTAATCACACTGTCTGCAGTCTCCATCTGTAACGTGTGGATGTTATGGGATTGAGGGCCAGTTCTATGCATATCTTTTAAAACTGGGTTAAAGGGACACATTCTCTATCATGGCTTGAGAATCCAGCAGAATATAAAGCTACATGTAGAAGGTCCCAGATTCAGTTTCTGTCTTCTCCAGGTAGGCCTGGAAAACACTTGGAGGAAAAATCTTGCTTCCAGCCACTCTCAACATAGGGGCAAAAATCCAAGATTTTGTATAACACGGCACCCTGTGCATTTGAAGTCCTACTGAAATTAATGTGGGTCTCAGATACAGAATTCTGTAGTGTTAAATGTTGGTAATTTAAAAGGTTTCTGTGCCATTTTTCAGGACCAAAGTACACTCAAAGAGTCATTAAATAAAAAGAACACCACTGCCATCACCACCTACCAATCAACCCTAAAACGATAAAAATAAGGTACCCAATATTAAAACTAAACACCAGTTTAAAATTCCCTACAGCTCTCTCCAGCTAAAAGAGGAACATAAGGACAAATCCTTGGACAAATAATAAAATTTAACATTTCCCCAACAAAGAAAGAAAAAAAGAAAAAAAAGGTAAGAACAACATTTAAATCAGGACAGGTATCTTTCAGGTGCGTAGAGGTCTGAACCATGCCCATTTTGACCTTTCTGGAGTTCTAGAGAACCATATCACCTCATAGAAGCTGCCGTCCTGGGTGACCAGAAGTGACAGTGCACTGTTTTGGGGAAGACTTTGGTTGTTTGGGGGTGATACCTTCAGAAATAGCATTTTATAGCAAAAACGTTGTAAACCATTTTAATGTGTAGGGGTTTTTTTCAGCCTAAAAATGCTTTTTGTAGCATTTATTGGAGGGGGTGGAGTACCAGCACATGGGTGAGAGGTCAGGATGATCCTATGTCCATATGATTCCCACTCCTAACATATACCAACCCCAATCCATAAGCAGACAAAAAGAAATTCAGGGATCCATCTAAAGAAAACAAAGATGGGGAGTTTGGACCACAGTTCTTTCCTTTCATAACTATGTAGAGGCAATATATATAATATATATAAATATGAATTCTTTCATTACCAGTGCTGCCTTTTCACAATGTTTCCATCTAATAATGTTTATTTCTCAACTCAAGTAATCATCCCTATATTCTAGAATGGCATGGAAAAATCCCTAACAGGGACCAACAGTGTGGTTGCAAAACTATGGCCAAACACTAGCACATTTTATTTCTAATAAGTATATACCACACACAAATGAATGACTTTATAGAAACAGCTTTGCCTTGCCTTGACACTAGATTATGGTAAAAGTCATCCTTTATGACTGAAAAATCAAACTGAGGATGGCATTCAGTCATTTTCTGAATGTACTCATGAGGCTTTGAGATTTACAATAAATGTCAGAAATAACTGACATTTCCTGTGGCTTCTTCATATCATCAGCTGGCAAACATCAGCAGTAACTCAGTTGCTGGCATTTGCTATAGCTTATCCACACAATCCAGAGAACACTCTGTAGTAGATGATGCAGTGTAAGTGATGCTGCTATAGAAGTCCCTCTAAAGAATAGAAAGAATATTTGAAAATAATGAGAAAATAATCAAAAACATGTTTTTTTAAATGTTGAGAAACTCTGACAGGAAGACTCCTGGATTAATGAGAATGTTTGCAGTTCAAAAGTTATTCTGTGCAAAATGGTTTTGCACAGAAAATAGCATTTTCTGCACAAGAAACAACATTTTCTGTGTGGAAAATAATGTTTCAGTACAGAAATATTAATTTCTGTGCATAAAATGTTGTGCTTTCTGCAGAAAATGCTGTAATCAGGGATTTATTATACATTAAATTTGCATATGGGTGGTTTATACAAAAAGCAGCATTTTCTGTTCAAGAATTCATACATCCGCATGGAAAATGCTGAAAATGCTGTTTCCTGTGTAGCATGAGGTATTTTCTGCACACAGCTACCACATGAGACTTTTGTGCAAATAGCAGGTTGCAAATAGCCTTTGAAAACTGACTTTTAAAGACTTTCTCATGCAGGAAGTAAATTGCTGAGATTCATTGCTACCTTCAAGAAGAAACTTAGTGAAGAGTTTCATTCCAAGTCTGGTTCGCCCTGAGTGGCTGGAATGAGAGATTATCTAGGAAACTTAAGTACGACATGCTGTGCTTATAGAAGAAATGTGGTAGATATTTACAGAAGCTACTTTCTCTCACCTTTCCATTACAATAACACTCAAGACAAATCATAGGTCAACAAAACATAGGTCAACTGAAATGTACAACTTGGGTGGGGTAATATTGAAATTCCCACCATGGCACTACTTTCCATAGTAGTGGGATTGTGTTCTCCTGTGAGGCAAGAGGCTATGCTCACAGTAGCAGTGCTGCTGTTAGTGTCTCCTGTATCAAAAAGGCTTTAGCTGAGAAGCCAGACTAAATATGCTGAACAGCTCCTGGACAGTAGCAGTAGTGGGGTTCAGGAGACACTGGACACACACAACATCAGTTGTACCACAACTAACACTTGTTAGTATAGTACTGTACAGAAGGAGGAACAGTAAAACCCTTTTGAGTGTGTTCTATCATGAAAACCTATGCTAAGACAATCCAGAAAGAAACAAGAGGCAGGGCCAGAAGATTACAGTTCCAGATCAGATGCCATTCAATGAACTACTGAGGAAGAGCAGAGGACAATTACAAGTAGTGCTGTAACTAATGATGCAACTGGATTGAAGCAGATCAGCCATCGATGTGTTTAGAGGTCAAAGGAAAATCCAAAGCAGCACAACACATATTATAGGAACATGGAATGTGAGAAGCATGAATAGGGGGAAGCCAGACATAGTAAAACAAGAAAGAGAATATACAAACATTGCAATACCTGGGGTTAGTGAGCTAAAATACAGTTTTTTACTCAGGAAGTGAAAATCTAAGAAGAAATTGGGTTGTGTTAATAGCGAAAAGTCTGACTGAGTCATATTAGTAAGACTTCAGGGAAAACCCACCAACATAGCCTTAACCCAAGTTCATGCTCCAACTATAGAGGCAGAAGAAGAAAAAATTGAAAGATTCTGTGCTGGAATCAAGGAGGAAACTGATCATACACTAGAAGAGGAATTCATGTTAATCATAACTGATTTGAATGCAAAAGTAAGAAACAGAGCAGAATCAAAGATTCTAGGAAAATTTGGCCCAGGATCAAGAAACAAAGAAGGAGAGCAACTGACTGAATTTTGTGAGACCAGCAGTTTGTTTATCACAAACACATTCTTCAAGCAACCAAAGAAGTTACTATATATATTGGTATCATCTGATGGCCAATATAGAAATCAAATAGACTACATAATACGAAGCAGAAGATGCAGCAGCTTAATTTACTCTACAAAGACAAGAGCAGAAGCAGATTGTGGCACAGACCATGAACTTCAAAATGACCTGGACAGATTGGAGAGCTGGGCCAAGGCTAACAAAATGAAATTTAACAGAGAGAAGTGTAAGGTCCTACACTTAGGTAGAAAAAATGGAATACAGAAATATAGGATGGGGGACACGTGGCTGGATAGCAGTACATATGAAAGGGATCTAGGAGTCTTAATAGACCACAAGCTGAACATGAGTCAGCAGTGTGATGTGGTGGCCAAGAAAGCCAATGCAATTCTCAATTGCATCAATACGAGTATGGTGTCTAGATTGAGGGAGGTACTGGTACCACTCTACTCTGCTTTGGTTACACCTCATCTTGAATACTGTGTCCAGTTCTGGGCACCTCAATTCAAGAAGGACATGGTTAAGCTGGAGCAAGTCCAGAGGAGGGCAACCAAAATGGTGAGGGGCCTGGAAGCCATGCCCTATGAGGATAGACTTAGAGAGCTGGGTATGTTTAATCTGCAGAAGGGAAGGTTAAGAGGGGATATTTGAAGGTTAAGAGGAGATATTTGATAAATATTTGAGGTGATGCCATGTTGAGGAGGGAGAGGGCTTGTTTTCTGCTGCTCCAGAGACCAGGACAAGGAGCAATGGATTCAAGCTGCAGGAAAGGAGATTCCACTTGAACCTCAGGAAGAACTTCCTGACAGTCAGGGCTGTCCGGCAGTGGAATATGCTGCCTCAGAGTGTAGTGGAGTCTCCTTCTTTGGAAGTTTTTAAGCAGAGGCTGGATGGCCATCTGTCGGGAGTGCTTTGAAGGTGTTCCTGCATGGCAGGGGATTGGACTGGATGGCCCCTGTGGTCTCTTCCAACTCTACATTTCTATGATTCTATGATTCTATGATTCTATGACTGCTAATATAAAAAATTAGAGTAAGGCTAAAGAAGAACACCAAATCATGCCAAAATACAACCAATTTCACCAAAGATGAAGTGAGAAATGCTGGCTGTCCAAGATAGTTTCAAAAAAAAAGGAAGAGGCAATAGGGATCATATTGCAAATATATGTTGCATAATTGAGGACACCAAAAAATTCCAGAAGAAAATAAACCTGTGGTTTATAGATTATAGCAAAGCCTTTGCTTGTGTAGATCATAAAAAAGCTATGCCTTGCTTTTTGACATAGGTGAATGAGGATGAGGCCTTAAGTCTGAATTACCTTTCATTCTGTAGTGACTCTTTAAAATTACTGATGTTGTCTTGAAAGTCCTGCTTTCATCTATCATTACGATGGCAGACTGCCAAAAATTACTGTATACATCAATTCCAGACGTGGGGATCCACTCCTAATGGGCGGGACTATAATCTAATCATCTCAGTTTTGCTTGGAGAGCTGATTTTAGAAGATAGCCTTAAAAGATTTCTGTTTAATGATATTTCGTCCCACACCGCCTGAGCTTTGCGGATGGCGGGGGACGGCCTTTACCGCCCTCCCGCGATGCGAGATTGCGTCGTGGTGACCGACGGGAGGAGGCGGGGCTGGACACGGTATTTAGGGCCCGCCCCACCTCCTCGGCGGCCATTCGTGCTGGATCAAGGCGACGAAGCAGGAGGACGGCCTTACGCTGTTTCCCTGCGCCACGTGGCCTTCGGTGGTCGTTCCTCCTGCTTCTTCGCCGGACCCAGGGACAGTCTTCGCAGCGAACTCGACGTGGGAAGGCGTTGGGCGGCTTCTCGGCCAGCTTCGGCGACTTCGCGGCTTCGTGGCTTCCGGGGCCGCAGCTGGGTGGGCGGCTCGCCCAGGACGTGGAGAATCCAGCGGCCGCCTCAGCAGCCGCTCGGGTACACCCGCGGCAGCTTTGCGCGGCTGCCGCGGCGGGGTATCGAGCGGCTAGGGCCGGGGTGTCTGCGGGCAGGGGAGGCATTTTCGCGGCCTCTTTCGTGGTCCGGACTCGGCCTTCGGCCCCTTCGGCCTGCCGGGAGAGCCGTTCCCTCCCCGCGTGGTAACTCGGGGAGCCTGTTGCGGCCGCGTTGGGCCTTGTTCGGGGCCGCCGCCAACGTGAGCGGGTAGGCCGCGCGGGAGCCTCGGTTGCCGGGCCTCGGTGTTTGCGGGCAGGGGAGGCATTTTCGCGGCCTCTTTTGTGGCCTGGGGGAAGGGAGGTAGGGTGGTCCGGACTCGGGCATGGTCCGGACTCGGCCTTCGGCCCCTTCGGCCTGCCGGGAGAGCCGTTCCCTCCCCGCGTGGGAACTCGGGGGGCCTGTTGTGGCCGCGTTGGGCCTTGATTGGGGCCGCCGCCAATGCGAGCGGGCAGGCCGCGCGGGAGCCTGGGTGCCGGGTCTGGGTGTTTGCGGGCAGGGGAGGCATTTTTGCAGCCTCTTTTGTGGCCTGGGGGGAAGGGAGGTAGGGTGGTCCGGACTCGGCCTTCGGCCCCTTCGGCCTGCCGGGAGAGCGTTTCCCTCCTCGCGTGGGAACTCGGGGAGCCTGTTGCGGCCACGTTGGGACCTTCTTCGGGGCTGCCGCCAACGCGAGCGGGTAGGCCGCGCGGGAGCCTGGGTTTCCGGGCCTTACACGGAAGCACCGCCGCCGCCCGTAGCGGGTAGGCCGTGGAGGATCCAGCAGGCCGGCCTTTTCGCCTGCCGGGTGGGGCGCCCCTACAGGGAGCGTGGGAGGAGGGGAGCAACAAGCCTCTAAAGGCACCTAGTGGCAACCTCGTCTCGGCTGCAGCTTGTCTCGGATGCTACGGGCCTTTGGGGTGTGGCATCAGCCCCTCCGCTCCTTGTATCCTCTCTGTGCCTATGGCGCGTTCACTCCCTCCCCCTGCGGAACATGGGGGGGCATCTGAGACACAGCCCCCTAGGGAGGCGGTAGGGCGGCGCAGCTGAGTCCCCTGGGTTGGATTGGGGTTATTGTATCTCCCCCTCGCTTCCTACGGCGCCCCCCCCAGGTACCAGGGAGGGCGGGCGGCGGGCACTGGCAGAGGCCTGCAGCATCCATCCTCCCTCACACAGATAAATAAATAAATAAATTAAAAAACTTGAGGCAACAAACACGCCAGCCCCAGGTTCCCACCCTAACAGATAAAGGGCCCAGGCATCTGGCTGCACCATGCCCTCCAAGTGGGCTGCCTCTAAAGGCAAACAGCCGCCCAAGAAGGCCGCACCGGCTAAAAGGGCGGCCGTGAGCAAGGGGGCCACTCCTAACAAGAGGCCAAGGACGGCCAAGACTGCGGTGGCCCCTTGCTCGTCGGCAGCATCCTTAGAAGAGGGGTCCAGCAGGGTGGCAAGCCTTTTTGACAAGTTAGATGCCATCGAGAGAGGCTGTCGGGCGTCCAGCCAGGGTAGAAAGGGGGGGGATGGAACTATTGCTGTTAAAACATGTGACTTTGACCGGCTTGTGGCTAGACTAGATGCCCTTGAACGGCGATGGGGCGAGGGAGAGAGTTCATTCGCGTCGCAACCTGGCTGTTCGACGACAGGGCCCCCGGAAGAAATAGAGGCGGTAGCGGAGGCGGCTGGTGAGTACATCACACCTGAAAGCGGCACTCCATGGGTAGCGGGTCCCTGGGAAGTTCGACCACCGCCAGGAAACATGGTCTGGGGCCCGCCAGCGCCGGAGCCTCTGGCTTCGTATCCACCCTGCCCCCCCGGGGGACTGCAATCTCCACACAGCGGGTTCAGGTGGCAGCAAGGAACTGCAAAGAGTGTCAAGGAGCCTCCCTGGGTGGGGAGGGGGGCAGCAGGAGTCCGCCAAGGAAGAGGGAGCAGAGCAGCGGGCTGGGGGAAGCCTAGAAGTCTTGGCAGCCACCTCAATGCAGCCACGGTTGAGAAGATACAAAAAGGGGAATATGTAGACGTGTTTTCCCTTCTGTAGAGAGATGTAGATAAAAAAGAGAAGGACGACATGGATGCGGGAGAGAGGGAGAAGCTGAAGAAGAGAAAGGTAGAGAGGGGACTAATTGGCTCTCAGGATACTTAATTTATATGGACGTGGTCCTCAAGGCCAACCCTTCACGGGCACACGACCTGGTGGCATACTTGAATACCATATGGAGGGCTCAGTTAGAGTATTCGGGGATGGGATGGTTGCACTATGACGAGCGGTTTCGGATGTTGGCAGTGACTGATGCAAGTTTGTGCTGGAACCGCATCGACACTGAAATGTGGATGCAGTCAATGGGGCCTGGTCGCCCAGTTTTTGGGGAACGGGCCCACTCTGGGCATCTTGTGCAGACAGGCAAGACGGGGGGTCCTTTCCGCACCCAGGGCCCACAAGAACAGCAACCCGTTCAGATCTGTTGGAAGTTTGGGACTCAAGGGTTTTGTGCACGGCGCCCCAGCAGGTACAAACACCTGTGTGGGATATGCTGGGGCCCGCACTCGGCCCGCAACTGCAACAAGCGAAAAGGTGGAGGGTCTGGCCCCAGGGAGGGGGCTGCAAAGCGAGGCCAGGGGAACCAGCAGCCATTTCAAAAAGGGGCCCAGTCCAATTAAGCTGGAACCGCTACGGGCCTGGCTCTGTGTATATCCGAACCGGGCGGCAGCTCAGTATCTATACGAAGGATTTTCAGCAGGTTTTAGAATCCCAAGTAGGGAACCCCGCATGTTTTACATGGCCAATAATCTTAAATCGGTTATAGGAAACGAACACATAGTTAGGCAAAAAATAGATAAGGAGGTGGCAGAAGGTAGGGTGCTAGGCCCATTTGATCAGCCCCCCACTCCTACTGTTAGAATTTTCCCCCTAGGCGTAGTTCCAAAAAAAGCACCGGGCGAGTTTAGGTTGATACACCATTTATCATACCCGAAAGGGCAATCTGTTAATGATGCTATTCCGGCGGAGCTTTGTTCCGTGAGGTATACCACCTTTGACGCAGTAGTTCTAACTGTTCGCAGACACGGAGTGGGAGCTGAGTTAGGCAAAGCAGACATCAAGTTGGCTTTTCGCCTTTTACCTGTTCATCCAGACGACTTTGAGCTTTTGGGTTTCGCTTTTGAAGGGAGGTTCTATCTTGACCGATCTCTCCCGATGGGATGCTCAGTGTCGTGCTCTGCCTTCGAGTCCTTTAGCACCTTTTTGGAATGGGCCACCAGAAAGAAATCAGGCATGAGGGGTGTAGTGCATTACCTAGATGACTTCCTGTTCGTAGGCCGTAGAGGTTCAGGGCAGTGTACTTTCCTTTTGTCTGAATTCACTTCTTTGATGGATGAACTGGGAGTGCCTTTGGCACATGAGAAAACAGAGGACCCCACACACAGGCTCACGTTTCTGGGTATTGAGCTGGACACGCTCAACCAGACAAGTAGGCTACCACTTGTTAAGGTTCAGGACCTGCGGTCAAGGGTTGCTTCCTTCCTGGGCAGGCGCAAGGCAACACTCAGGGAACTCCAGGAGATCCTAGGGCATCTCAATTTTGCTTGCAGGGTCATAGCGCCTGGCAGGGTTTTCCTTAGGCGGCTCTGTGATGCCACCAAGGGCGTCACCAAGCCTCACCACCGAATTAGAATCACCAGGGAAATGAGGCTGGACTTGAAAGTTTGGCAGGAATTTTTGGCAGATTTCAATGGGGTTTCCTTTTGGCGGAATGAAATCCTGGTGAGAGATGCCCTGCAAATATCATCTGATGCAGCTGGTTCCATCGGCTTTGGTGTCTTCTTTGGAGGTAGGTGGTGTGCTCAGAGGTGGCCCCAGAGTTGGGTTGTAGCAGGCCTTACTTCGGATCTTACATTCCTGGAATTTTTCCCTATACTGGTTGCGGTTCATATTTGGCCGCGTGAGCTGGCTAACAGCGCTGTCCATTTCTGGTGCGATAATCAGGCCACGGTCAGCGTGATAAATAAGCTATCTTCAAAGTCACACCGGGTCATGAGACTGGTTAGGGAATTCACACTTCAATGCTTGTGCTTCAACATTCTTTTCATGGCTGTTCACGTAGCAGGCGTTGACAATTCCCTGGTGGACTCTCTTTCCCGTATGCAGATGGATCGCTTCCGGGAGCTGGCTCCAGCCGCTTCACCCCTCCCAGAACTGATGCCCGAGAGCCTGTGGAATCTTGGCGGGGTGAGGTGACCAGGATGATTGGTATGTCTATTGCACCTAGTACCATGAGGAGTTACAGTAGAGCGGCCAAGGAATTTTGCAGCTTCCGTAAGTCTAAGGGACTACAGGACGCCTGGCCACTCCCTGTGGACCACATATTACAGTTTTGTGTAGCTCTCTCGCAAGCTGGTCTTTCCCCTCATTACATCAGGTCCAAAATGTCGGCCTTAGCCTTTTGGTCTAAAACAAGGGGCCTGGCGGACCCCACGGGTGATTTCAGGATACGTAAGTTTATTGAGGGATGCGTCAGGCAGCACGGAAAGGTCCGGGATGGCAGGCAACCGCTTTCTCCGGGTATTCTGAAGGGTCTGGGAGAGGTGTGGAAAAGTGTCTGTTCATCACCATATGAGGCCCTTTTGTTTCACGCAGTGGCCCTCATTGCATTTTTGGGGGCGCTAAGGGTGAGCGAGTTAGTTGTACAGAGCAGGAGGGATAGCTCGGGCAAGACCTTGGAATTACGGGACTTGGCTTGGGGGAGCGGCACTTTTCCCTGGTCATAAGGGGTTCCAAGACAGATCAGGCCAGGATGGGAACTGTGGTGACCTTGAAGGAATGTGCCGAGGCAACCCTGTGCCCTGTGAGGGCGCTCAGGGCTTATATAGTCCACAGGGGTACGCATGAAGGTCCCCTATTCTGTCATGTGGATAAATCTCCTCTCACGAAGTTCCAATTCTGGACCATCACCAAGAAAGCCTTATCTCGGCTGGGCCTTCAGGGAGTCAATTTCGGTACGCACTCATTTCGTATAGGGGCAGCCTCTACCGCTGCGTGGATAGGTATGAAAGCAGATGACATCAGGAGGATTGGCAGGTGGAAGTCCTCAGCGTTCCGGCGCTATGTTAGACCAATTGATCTGCCTTAACGCTTTGGTTCCCTTCCAGATCGACCTGCTGCAGAGCGGAGGAAGAGAGTACTGATATGCGGCCACAGTTTCATCTTTTGGGCCGAGCGGCAGGCGCGCACAGGTCACATGGGCACGAACCTGGGGCTGGGCGATCAAGCATCCATACGCTGGCTTGGAAAGAGAGGTTTGCGGTGGTCTGGCCTGCTACCTTTGTTGTTTGGGGAGCACGGTGAACCTCCTCCCGATGTGCTGGTCATTCACCTGGGTGGTAATGACCTTGGACTGTTAAAAGGAAAGGCCTTGGTGATACAGGCCATCCATGACATGCGGCTCATACAAAGCGCATGGCCTCACACGTCGATTGTTTGGTCCGCTTTGGTACAAAGGAGGGAATGGGGCGGGGGTGCTGATCCCCGGCGCATAGAACGCGCACACCAGCTGGCTAACAGGGAGATTCGTCGCGCCCTGAGACAGGGCTTGGGTTACTACATCCCACACGCTGATATTGTTTTCAGTAAACCGGAGCTGTATTGGCGTGATGGAGTACACTTATCACCAGAGGGTAATCAGATTTTCTTACACGATTTGCAGAAGGGGCTGGACTTGATCCTGAGGGGATGGGGGGATAAGGACTAAGCAGACGCTTGTCCTTGTCCATGGCCGGCAAAGGGGGGGCTTGAGGTTCGGCGTGTACCTATGGCACCCCCTTTCAGGGTGGAGGATAAATTCTATCCTTGGGGAGGGCCCTGGGATCACCCCACTTGCTGCGCAGCGGGGGGTGGACTTGGGGCTCCCTTCCAGACAAGGGCTGGCCAAAGTCATCTTGCACCTTCAGCAGTTGGCTTTGGGGCCCGGTATCTCGCTCAACGGGCTAGGGGAGATGGTCGGGAGTGGCCTCTTGGCCCTAGTCCGAAGGTGCTGTAACCCCCCCCCATTATTCTGCTCAGGCCAGAAACTCAAGTTTATGTTCAAGTTTATGTTCAAGTTTAAGTTCAACCCTTGTTAATTAGGCATATTAATAAATTGCCCTAGTTCAACCCAAGCTCTGTCTGCGATCTCGTTATTTCGTGGGTAGGGCGGCAAAACTACTGGAGCATCAAGTCCCTTAGAGTTCCATCTTGCTGCCATTAAGGGTATTTAACATATATCTTTATCTCTTCTTTCCATCTAAATCCAAGGAAGCTATCCAAGTTCTTAACTAATATCTGAAGTGGTAATGCTGGATGAAGATGGACAGACTGAAATTTAAGCTGCTAAAACTGGGCAGTCAAAACACAAAACAGAGACATATGTTTGGTCTGATGTGGTGGGGACGGTGTTGATTAATCCTTTGTTGTCCCACTTTTTCAGCTGCTTCTAAAATGTCCCAGTTTCTTTTTCTTCCTTCCCCTTCCCCCTTTGTCTGGGGCTATTAGCTTACTACAGTTGCTGCAAACTGAGGAGTTTGCACTCAACTCAGCAGAAGTGAGAGGAAAGCAGGGGTAGAATCTTGCCCTTTCCAGTAAGTGCAGTCAAAAGTGAAGTGCTGCTACCTCACCCACCGTTAGTGTTCTTCCTCATTCATAACTTCTGTCATCCTGACAACATTTTGGTCTTGTTTGGACACACATGTCCCAATTTTCATCTGGAGTATACATAGAGGTGCTGCTGTTATTGCCTTCAGTCATTTCTGACATATGGCAACCCAAAGGCAAATTTATCATGATATTTTCTTGGTAAGATTTGTTGGGGGGGGGTTGGGGGAGTGCCTTTGCCTTCCTCTCTGGATGAAAGTATGACTTTTTCAGCTGCCTTGGAATGTCCCAGTTTCTTTCTCTTCCTCCCCCTCACCCGTTTATCCTCAGTCATTAGCTTCTTTCAGTTGCTGTAAACTGAGTTCAAGGTCACCTAGGCTGTTTCTCTGATAGAATGAGGTCCAAACTCTGTTCTCCCAGAGCTCAACCTCTACATCACACCAGTTCAGAGATGTTCCTGAGTGCTGTTAAATTCAAGCTTTAACACTGATGTATAAGTGCAGGTGCAGGTCAAGACTGTGTTTACACAATTAAAATATCCCAACTGTCTTTATTTCTAGAAATCTAGCCATGGTGGCACATGCCTTAGTTGCATCCCATTTGGACAACAATAATGTGTTTGTCTTTTCAAGTGATTCAGAAACTTCAGCTTGTCTAGATACTGAAGCAGGACTATTGTTGGGACAAGTATATAAGAAGCTTATGAGGAGTATATAAAGAGCTCTTTGTCACAGCAGCTTCATTATCCGCTAGTTTGTTGGATCTTTTTTTTAAAAAAAGTCATTGTATACTAAACTGATCTTATTTTACTTTCTTGGTTATTTGTATTTTATTTTATTTTTATTTCTGTCAGCTGCTTTGAGTACCATTTGTGATAGAAAAGCCCGATATAAATTTCATAACTAAACTGGGGATATTATATATTTATCATAATATTATAAAAAATTATATCTCATGTTTCAAATGCATTAGCCTTCAATAAAGTAAAGGAAATAGCTAATAAAATTAAGCAGGAAATAGCAAATCTATGTACACTTAACAGAACATTAATATGAGTCAGAATAAAACAGATCAGCAAAAGCTGGCAGCTTGGGAAAATGTAAACTCACCTCACCAAAACTGCCATGTGGTTTTGGTGTAGCTTAGTGCCTTCTTGGTTTCCTCGTGACAACAATTTTCCCCTAGCAATTTTCCTTTATGTTTTATTTTGCCTACACAGTACTTGAGATCATCTTCCCATTTAAACTGGTGACTCACCAACTTAGGTGATTCACCAAAATGATTGCAAGCATTTATAATGCAATGTCAAATGTATCATGATGATGTCATGAACAAAGTTATGTAGGTTTTACCTGTGTGTGTATGTGTGTGTCTGCCCCATCAACTTACAGAAGCCCCATAAATTTCATAGAGTTTTCTTAGGCAAGGAATACTCAGACATGGTTTTGCCAGTTCCTTCCTCTGAAATGTAGCCTGCAGCACTTGGCTTTCATTGGTGGTCTCCCATCCAATTACTAGCCAGGACTGATCTTGCTTAGCTCCCAAAATCAGATATGATCTAGTGCCCTCAGGCTATTAAGTCCTGCTAGATTATACCAAATGATCTGGAAATCAAAGGTGTTTGCTAGAGGCCATTCTCTTGGTTCTACTGCGTTTATGGCATGTCAGGAGGGCATGGGAATATGGGACAAGGCCCTCCCAGGGATGGTCCCATGCTTTAGAACTCCTGCCTGAGGGGGGCAAAGATGGTTCCCTCACAGCTGTCCTTCTGTCACCAAGCGAAAACTGCTCTGTTCCAATAGGCTTTTAGGAATTGACTCCAAGGGCTTTTTAGTAGCGGGTAGCTCAATTAATTTTTATATTTTGTCTTTTTAATGGATGTGTTTTAAATGGTTTTAATTCTACAAGTAGTTTAAGCACATATTAACAAAATTTCTGTATTTTTTTTTTCAGTTGTATTTTCGCTTGTCCTTTTTCATGTGTATTTGTTTCATTCTTTGGACATCACATATTTTCCATTAGCTGAAGCTTGCTGGTGCCTCTTCTACAACTGTTTACATCATCAGCCTTTTGCAATTATAAAATGCACATACAGCTTTGTGAGTACCTTTGAAATGTAAGATAAGCCTTGGAAGTGTTTGGATTTTTGTAAGCAAAATATGCTTCATGTCACATTGGCAAAATGATACCTCCACAAAGAATTTTGAATGTAAAGGTGCTCTTTTCCATCCCTAGTTATACTACAGACAAGAGGACTGAACTGCTGTGTATGAAAATCAGGCTGAAGACCATGAGGTTAATGAATCCTGTGCAGTCATCTTGAATCCTGGGAGAAAGGGAGACTGATATGTTACCCTGTTCACTGGGGGTCCCGGGAGGGACACCTAAATAACCAAACAACACACTTTGGGAAAAATTAGCTTAGAGCACTGCTGGCAAAACGAGAGGCAGGGTAACACAGCAGGATCTTGTAACCCAGTGTTTACGGGGCCAGGCCAAGTCAAGGAGCAGACCGTGTTGGAAATAACGAATGATCTTTATTAAATACAGGCACACAATGTAAGCAACACACACACACAGATAACTAAGGAAAATAAAGGTGTGAGGATGATAGCGGGATTTTCAGAGGGATGGTTGATTCGGGTGATACGAAACCTGTTCCTGAAGCCCGGAAAGAAGATAGAGAGCGATACTGGGGTTCGATGTCTCTCAGCATGTGGGGCTGAGGGGAAGCTCACCAGGAAAAGTGGCAGCAAGACAGTCTGGAACTTGGGAGCGATCCGAGGAAGGTCTCGGAATCAGGAGTTTTTATAGGGAGAAATGTGACTGCAGGCTATGCCTTACTTGGGGAGAACAATGCATTTTAGGAGTGGGACAAAGCTTGGAAAGGTCAGAATTTAGCATGATTGAGTTAAGTCCAAATTGACAAAGAGTTAGCCAGTATGCAAATGCAGGATGCTTGGCAGTTGAGTATTCAGCTTGCCAGGTTGCCTGCTCGGGGCAGGGAGTTCTTTGTAAACTGCATGCATACATAATGAAGGTGTTTGCAGAGAGATCTCCTAAAGCAAGAATCTGGCTATTTCTGGCCTGCCTGGGTGGAGAATGGAATGTCCAGCAATTAGTGTCCACGCCTAGTCTGTGCTTGTTCGGGGGCCTCACAAACACGTGGAGAGGGGTGGTGGAGAGCCAAATTATTGATATCAAAATGATATCTAGGGGTATCTCCAAGTAGGCCTAAACTGCAGTAATAGATAGATAGATAGATAGCCAGATAGAAAATGAAAATAATTCTCTTAGGAAAGCAACATGGATGATATTTAATGATATTTAATGGATGCTAAAAAATACACCAGGAAATAACACACAACTTGATGCCTGTTAAAATATGTAATTATCTGTCTTCCTTCTATAGAGGACTTTCTCTGGCTATCTTTGAATACAGATTATATGGTCATCTCTTGGGAGTGCATTAGTTTTCTTTTCTTTTCTGGCAAGTGGTAGGACAATATAAACACTGTGGTCCCTTTCAGCTGTATGGTTCTATTACTGAAGAAAGCATTAGAAACAGCCACAAGGTGTGTAGTTTTGGTTCAGAACTAAAATTTAGATTCCCTCTTCCCTGCCCCTATCTTCTTGATCATCAAGGCTTCAAACTGGTAGGAGTTTGACTGTCATAAGCAAGCATGCTCAGTTACAAGTTGTTAAAAAATATAAACATGTACCATGCGTGCTATGAACAAGCAATATTTCCTCATCTCCTTTCAGATGAAAATATGCTGTCCTCCATTTCCCAAAGCTGTATCAGCACTGGACTCTGATGCTGACCATGCTTCTTCATGTCCTCAAGAACTGCTAAGTTGCCTACGGCCACGTTCTCCTCAAAGTCATGGACAATGTGTTGTCTAACCTTGGCCTCCTTCCCCTACTCAATGCTGCATGACAGTTGTGTGCTTGCGTATGCAGGCACAAGTTGAATTCCAGATACTGGGTACTGTGAAATGTAGTTGGATTGCAAGGACACTGAGGATGGTGCTCACTTGTGCCATTTTGCCTCAGAACCAGAAAATTAAACAGAAGAATTTTGCTAACATTTTCTCCACTCTACTAACTTTAAATAGTGCTTGAAATGTCTAATTGCCCGTTTAATTAAAGACTGATCTTCACACTCAGAAACCTTAGTTAAAAAAGGAAGTCACTATAAGATAAAGTCCAAAAGGGAAACAAGTTCATGTTTTATTCATGCACCCAAACAGCACAAAGACTCTCTCTTTTCTCTCTCACACACACAGAGAGATATATATCTTCTCATCCTATCTCCTTACCAGGGTTTACATTCTTTTTAGAATTTTACCCGCCTACCTACTGGTGGTTTTAATGTTGGACTAGGACTCTAGGAGACCAGGGTTTGAAATCCTGCTTAGCCATAGAAACCCACCAGATGACCCTAGAAAGTCACACTCTCTCAACCTCAGAGGAAGGTAATGGCAACTCCTCTCTGAACAAATCATATCTAGAAAACCCTATAAAAGATCACTTTAAGTCAGATTTAATTTGAAGTTACATAATAACAAAAAAGCAATATTTTAACTAATTATACCAAAACACATTCTCAGTGTAATCCTATACTTCTCCACTAAAAAATCAGCTTCATTGCATTCAATAAAACTTTCTTCCAAATAAGTGAGCATAGAGATGCAGCCTTATTCTTAGTATTTTAACTGTTGATGAAGTTCCTCTGTGTTTCATGAATTCCAAACTTAGACTCTACCAGCATTCCCTCATGCAGCACAGCTGTTCTCCATACTGGCCCGACTGTATGGAGAGTTGAAGTCTATAGAAACTAAAGCAATTTCTGCACTACACTGTTATAATGCTATTACTCTACTTTAAACGTCCTGTGGAATTCTAGGGTTTGTAGTTTACTGAAGTCAAAGAGCTCTCTGGTTGAGAATTCTAAATGCTTTTCCATAAACTACAAACCTCAGAATTCCATTGGATGTTAAAAGTGGAATAATAGCACCATGACAATGTAGTGCAGAAATGGCCTGAAGTTTGTGACTCCAGGAAAGACTTAAGACTATGTGGCCAATGATAAAATGGTGTCATCAGTGAAATATGTAAACAAAGATTCCTAAAGCAAAAGGCTTTTTATTAAATCTCAGAAATGAAAACAAGCATGATTTGATGTTACCTGACTGCACCTGGATTTTGTGAGGAAATTCACAGTTGATGACTGAAAAATCTCCAGATATTTTGAGACTTAACTTTCAGCATCCCTAGCCAGGCTGGCCAGTGGGAAAGAACTATGGGGGTTTTCACGAAAGAGATCTAAAGGCCATAATGTTCCCTCCACAGCTGAGGGAGGGGTTTTCATATACCAGGTTTATTGACTGAAGAAGTTTAAACCTAGATTCTTCAGTGTAACTGAAGCCATAGTTCAGGTTGTGAGTTTTTTGGTGGGGTTTCATTCTCTGTTGTAATAACCTCAATCAACAGGAATCATGGCTGTTAATTATTCTTAGCCATTCATTGTTAAATTGAGCTTGAATACAGCCTGAGTTCTCTTTGCAAAAATTATTTCACACTGTGCATAATCTTTGATCTTTTATTCAGCTGAGCTGGTAGGACATTTTCTTTTTAGTTCTAAAGCTATTCCTTTTGTTTTTCTACTTTGGGGAACCTAACTGAAATTCTTTTACAATTCCCTTCGTTATCAGAAACTCTCTCTTATCCTAAAATTACTTGCACATCTAAAGTACAGTGTGTTTATCATCTTCAGTACCCCCTGCCAATATGTGAATACTGAATTTTGTGAAAGTAATTATGTGGGTAAACAACCTGAGAAAAAAGAAATTGCTCCTGAAAGATCAGGTAGACTTTGAAGCAACCAAGGACCACTCTATACAATCAGAAAAAGTTGCACGGCAAAGTCCTTTGAGATAGGACTAATTCAACATGTAGGGAAATATATGTTTGCAGTGCATACACATCCAACTCTTACCTCATTTCTTGCTTGTGATTAGCAGCTATAGAATGGATTCCTCATCCTCATTCCTCAGGGGGAAGTGTAAGGACGAACACTCTAGATAGATCTTTTCCAGTTCTGCCTAAAACCAAGATTGGATTTTCTGCCCCCATTACCATAGAAGCCACCATTCACTACTGTTCTCTGGACAAGTTTATACAAGAGGAGTATATCTTTAAGACAGAGTAGAAGAGCCACTCTGTGTAAAGTATCTAGTTCAACATTCTGTATGCACAGTCAGACTTATAGAAAGTCCAGCAACTGCCGCCATACTTTCCATCTTCAGTTTCCTAGCAGTTGACATATGAAGACTTATTTCTTTTGGTACTATAAGTTATATGTAGCCATCTTGACTAGTAGCCATTAATGGCCCTAACCTTCATGAATGATGAGTTTCTGTGTTCAACTGTTGATGTGACAATAGTTGTGACAACAGTTGGAGAGTCACAAGTTGCTCACCTCTGTTCTTTTACCACACCTTACACCTCTATCACTTGACATAGTATGATTAGCAAGAAATATAATTTAACTGGCATGAAATATAAAAATATTACACTTATGATTGGGAAACATGAGGCAATCAGGACTCTGGCTGTCTGCCTGGGCTAAGCCAGCATGGCCTCAGCATGGCCAGGTCATAAGGCCAAGGAGAGTTATGCAAGAAAGCCCAGAGTAAAGAAATTTCCAGTAGTTCTGTCAATGACCTGACATCTAAATGCAATGGGCAATTAAACTACTCAGGTGCGGCATGGAAGCACCCCTGCTGTGCACATTTCCTACAGAGACATTTCCCATTCACCTAACCAAACCAAGACATTGAGAGGCTGTCAGGACTCCCATCAATGTCTTGTCACCCAAAGTAAGACAATCAGTCTCTTGCAGACCCCTTTTAATTACTCTGCTGGAGAGCAATTAACATCCACTCCTTCAGGGTAGGAAAAAGGGTACTAAAACCATAGCTCAGACCCCAGCATTTTGTTAGCACTTTGGGCATCCTGCTGCAACCCAGACACTTGTTTGTCTGTGCTGCTTTCAAACTCTTTGTTTGAGCCATCTCTCATCGATCCTCTGCTTCAGGACCGGTAAATATCACCCTGTACACCCAAAATCACCCACTATCCAACCTTTGCCTTCATGAGCTTTGTAATGTTCATGAGACTGCTTGATTTTTGTTTGTGAATTCCACGGTAAAACATTCCTTTGACTCTTAACTGATATCCTACTATTAGTACTGGTACACACAGGTGAAAAGGTCCGGCAGTTATCCCTCTTTCCTAGGCCTCCTTTGAGCTGTAATTCCCAACCTTCTTAATGAGACACTGGCACTGCTGGTGAACCTCAAGGTCTCCCACCTTTTGGGACAGCAGTTCCAGGAGATCACAGTGAAATTTCACTTCCATAGTAGAGCAACAACAACAAACCTTTCCAGACAACCTAGCTAGAAGTTTACACAAACCACTGTAGAACATAAAGTGCAGAAATCAAATTGCTTGGCAGGAAGGGACATTTGCAATAGGCACCTGTTCAAATACTCAGACTAATTAATATTTAAATGTTACAGTTTTGTGTGTATGAATATATCATGTTCCTAGCTGTAGCAATCCCAATTTGGTGAAGGAGAATTCTTATTTCCTGAAATGTGAATGTTCTTCATCCATTTAAGCCATAGATATACAGGTCAGATTAAAAATATAAAGTCAAGTGTTTCCAGGTCTGAGTTTTTATGAAAAATAAACACTGAAATACTTGTCCTTGCTCTATGCTTGTACACTTCTTGCTGAATTGAAGTAGGTAATTGGTTTTCATATTGCTTGCAGCAACAGCTGCTGGAATTATTAGTCAAGGATATGTGTGGCAGCTTCAGCTTCACCCATTGCCCTACAGCATATGTGAAGAGTGGACATCTGCAACCTGACTCCCAATTGTTTTCCCGCACTGGGAACTGGAGAAACGTGATGATGGACTTGAATGAGAAGACACAGCACAAAGGCAAATGTAAGCATAAGAACCTACTCACTACACAGAGATGCTTATCAACACAAAATCATATTTTATTCTTGCTTTCATGGAACCATTGAGTCAGAAGAAACTGCTTTCATGGAACCATTGAGTCAGAAGAAACTGCAAGACCATGTAGTCTAACCCCCTGCCACACAGGAATCCACTGGTAAAGCATTCTAAGAAGTGGTAATCTAATCTCTATTTGAAAAACTCCAAGATAGGAGAATATGCCAGCTTCTGAAGTAGGCTATTCCATCATTGAACAACTCTTAGCATCAAGAAAGCCTTTCAAAAATTACTCAAAACTTTTTCAATGTAATTTGAATCTCTTGTTTTGAGTCCCTTTGAAGCAGTAGAAAACAACCTTGCACCACCATCTACCTGATCTGTCCAATCCAGCTGCTTTGCTTTCTAATATTATCTGCCAGTTGTTGGGGACCTGAGAATGAATTGCTGGTCCAAAGTTCAGGAGTTTCTGGCAGCCCCACCTGGCTCCCTTCCCACCAGCCCATATCAGTCTTGCTACTATAATTAGGCTTTTATGGGTGCTTCCTTACAACGGTAACCCATACTGCATTTGGCTTTATATGAAATCAAAATTCTAGTTGTCTATATTCAAGCTGTAGATGGCTATTAAGAGATCTGCCTCATTCTATCATGTACTACTAGAGCCTTGTTCCTTCAAGATCCCAGGAACTGAACCTGGTACGTCCTGTATGCATAGCATGTACTCTGTCACCAATACATGGCCATAGCAATTTACTTGGGCACTTTACTTGTGGCATGCCTGTCTTGACTGGGGTAGATCACCAACCAAGCTGAGGTGCAAGACATTCTAAAGAAGTAGGAGCAGGGGAAAAAATTTCCCTCATTCCCCCCACTCACACAGTTCTTATATATGAAAAAGAGAGTGGAATTTTGGGCTGCAGTCCTATACATAATTACCTTTCAGTAAGCTCCATTTTATGAAATGGGGTTTCCCTCTGATTAATTTATTTGGAATGCACTTTGTCAGCTCTTTTTGTGTCTGGTACATATGCAGACATTCCTCCTATAATATAGAAGAGCCACTTTTAGGATATTCAGAATTATGAAAAAACAGGCAAAGCTAACTGTTAGAATTTGGAGAATGACCAAGTGTAAGCCCTGCCATTTTGCATTTGAAAACATTTGAACTTGAGAGAGTTTATATTTCATTTTTAAATAAAATGTATCATCTACTGCAGCTGTGTTACTTTATTTCATCAGTAAGCAGAATTTCATTGGAAAAATGTATTTAGAGTCCTTGCTTTTTCACTAAAACTTCTCCCAAAGCACAGTCCCCTCAATCTTGCTATTACCCCTGACTCCAGACTCTGTGAGATACTCAGTGATAAAGTTCAAAACAGTAATTTCAACTAACAAATAAGAACTGGAAGCCTGGGGAGTTAATAGAGGTTTTTTCATCTCCACGTGTCTCTCTGATCTAATTTTAGATAGCAGGAAATATGACAACTTTAGCCACTAATTAGAATTACGCATTGGAAATTATTTGTAGCAATCCCCCAAGCTTATTACAACAAAGAGGCACCGATAAGACTGCCAACATAAACACATCAGAGATTATTTCGGGGGAGAGCACTATGAACACCATGAAATACTTTCCTGGGCAAGTATTTGAAGCACATCAGACTATGACCAGTTAGTTTAGCAAATCCAGTATTTCCCCAGCAATACAGCTAGATATTTTTGTGATTTGTCAGACATGTGTTGTGTGTGTGTGCATATGCACACTTAGAGGCTTTTTTTTCTTTGTAAACTGCAAAAAATTTCAGCTGATAATTAAATTTCCATTCTCATTTGTTTTTGGAACTAGTTCAGCAAGCACTTGTGGTGCTACACTCTGCTGAATTTTGATTATATTCATTTGAGATTAAAAACTAATTCATGCTAAAAGATTTTGTTTGTTCTCTAAGAAAATGAGATACTGTTTCATGACTAAGCAACCTATATGCTATGCTTTTTGTTCACACGGGTTTTGAAATGATTCAGAAATTGGACTCTGGGCCATTTTTTCCCCATTACAGTTTGTGATGCGTAATGGGGCCAGTCATGGCCAAGGGTTACCAAGAACAGGACTGATACCTTGGGCATCTACTTCCTGCTTCTGTGGGTTTTAATCTGTGGGGATGCTCGAAAAGGTTCATCTTCGTGAATTCCAATGAGACATAGCCTAAGCCTACTTCTCAAGACCAAAGGGTAGATTTGGAACATTGGAACATTCAGATTCCACATACTTCACAAACTTTTTAGGGCAGTTCTCCAAACAAATGTGAATATGAAATGAGGGTGAGAAGAAAACTCAGGTGAGATTCATAGAAATGCAATAAAATTGAGACTGAGAGATATTCATAGCCCTGTTTCCACTCTGCTGTGAGGAACTTGATAAGGTTTGGAAATGTCAGAGCACTCTAATGTTGAGTCCCAGTATTAAGGGGAAAGTGGAATATAAATGAATAAAATAAATACAAAATTCTAGCACCTTGATTTAGCATTAGGATTGTTCTGCCTATGTATTCCCTTACTAAATGAACATTTTATCAATATTGTTTATGCAAACATGCACATTTCAAAACTCATTTTATGCTGAAACAGCATTTTGTGCATATAAAATAATATTTCAATGCAAAAAAAATTTTCTGCACAGAAAATACTATTTTCTGCATCAAAATTCCACATATGATTTTTTTTCAAACAGTAAGTCCCTAATTGTGAATTGTCTTATGGTACAGCTTTCAAAGGCATTCTACAACAAGAAGGAGATTAACTCTGCTAAGCATAGGCTGTCCAACAAATTCTTGATTTACTTTTTTCAAAATATAGAGGAAGGAACAAGGGAATTAGCAATCCTGGACTTGATCCTGACCAATAGGGAGGAATTGGTCAATGGAATCAAAGTGACTGATACTTTAGGGGGAAATGACCATGTAATGCTGGAGTTTACAAGTATGAGACAGGACAAAGAAGAGTATAGTCAAACATAGACCTTGGATTTCAGGAAAGCTGATGTTAACCAATGAAATATTGGGCTAGATTTGCTAAAGGAAAAAAGATGCCCAGCAAGGGTGGGAGTTCTTGAAGAAGGATTGCACAAAGCACAGTCACAAACAATCCCATGGAAGAAGGAAAATGGGAAACATCTGAAAAAGCCAATGTGACTGCACAGCAAACTCAAGGAAGAAGCAAAAAGAAAAAAAAGTGTATGTTTAAAGCATTGAAGGAAGGATGAATATGGAGGAAGAGTAAAGACGTGTAGCCCAAAACACTAGAGTTACCTCAGTCTTTCATTGTTTATCTGTGGGTAGTTCTGTGTAGTGATTGACAAATCTAATATAATGCAGTCTGCATGTGTCTCTGCAGGTCAGAAGCTCTCATCTGTCATCTGAAAAGTACTCTTTCTGGATTCTTTTTTTTCTGATACTAGCAGATAATGTGGGAGGGAGGAGAATACACAAAACAGAGCACATTTTTCTACAAGCCGCACTAATATAATGGGACTTATACACATTTATATATGCAAAAATAAGCTTCTTCCCCCTTCATGACAGATTTTCCCTAACGTTCTTACTATGGGCCTATGACCACTCATACAGCCTTCCCCAAAGCCTTTGGATTTAGCAGGAGTTATAGCTGTATTTTTTTTTCCTGATCTCCATATGATGTTTTCCCTTTTCTGATAATGTTCTTGTATATTTTCAGTATTAGCAACAACATTTAAAATCCACTGCAGGATTCTCCCTCCCCACCCCCAGTATCTAATGTAGGTCAGTATAAATATCACATGCCTGTATCCAATGCTTCTCTTGCTATAGTTTTGGAGAGTCCCACTGATGACATGTTGAACTGGGGTACAACTTTTGTCACGGAGCTTTTCTGCTGACATGTATTCCTTTGTTACATTTCTGATTGCCAGAACATTTTTGCTTCTTTTTCCTCCTCTCCTTTTAAAGTTATAGTGCTAAAATAATTTCACATTCTAGCATCATGACTATAAAACTTTTTAAATGAATGAATGAATGAATGAATGAATGTGCAAGATGGGGAACATGGATACTGGGAGAGCAGCACAGAGGGAGGTGTTAAACTCCTCTATTAATTAATCACTTTATTCATACCATGCCTTTTCCTCAAAACTAGGACTCAAGGACTTCATGGAGGGATTGGTGTCAACGCAAATAAACCACAACCACACTACAGCTTAAAGACACCACAAATGCCACTGAGGTTTTCCACTGTCCTTGTTTCTAAAACATTTCCAACTGAATGTTTCTCCCCCCTTTCTTTCACAGTTACAGTGCTAAAGTGTTATGATATATACATAAAAAAAATATTGTTGGAAAATACTTCTCAACCAACCATTCTCTCTACATCCTTTTCTTCCATTTGCTATTAGTGCAATGGGGTTTAGGGCAGTGTAAGGGTTTCCTGTCAGACTGTACTCTACACATACTGCCCTTCTAAGACTTTCCCCATTTGCTCAATCACCCAATGTAATGCAGAGTCATCAAGGTGCCCATGCAGCCACACCATGTGGCCATAGAAACTTTCTGATGTGTCTGTGACCACATAAAGACACTTACCTTTCTTCATCTCTGTTTCTCTTCTTCCTCTCTCAAGATGGTGAGTGCCAGCTCTGCTGAGCAATTCCTTTTGCTTAAAAAATTTCTTTAGTTAGCCAGGGCTTAAGCACTCTATATACATGCATTCTTAATGTAGATGTCAATGTAACTAGTTAAGTAATTCACAACTGCCTGCTTGTTTTATTTTGCTGAAGCTAGTCTCAGAGAGACCAAAGAGATTCAGCACTTTCACTTGCACATGCTGAAAGAGATTCTTAATTGAACCAGTCTTCATCTTTCCCAGAAAAGGGGCTAACACCTACCTCTAATCCGACAATTAAAAAAAATCAAATGTGCAAGACAAGGAACATGGATACTGGAGGGGGGGAGCACAAAGGGGTAGGTGCTGAGTTTATGGTGAGACTGAGGGAAACGATGCCCACACCACAACTTAATCACACCTAAAGTGGGAGAAAACAGCCTTTGAATAAAAGCACACAGATCAGGGGTCATGCTACATTCTGCTAGAACCAGCAACAAACTGAGGCCAAATACAGGGAATATTTAGAGCATAAGTGGATGTAGGAGCAGAAAGAACCATTAGAAGCTGTCGAATCCTGAATCAGAAAGCCCCAATATGTATTCAAATATTGGGAAGTCTGGAGGAGTCCTCAGGTTTGAGGAATGTTACTTTTTTTGGACTACACACTCCAGCCAGTATAGTGATGGTATAAAGCAGAGTACTGCTCAGGAAGATACATTTACAAAGATGTTCCTTGAATGGTGTTTGACGTGGACAGAGCCCACCCTTTCTTTGGGTACATCAAATCATCTAAAGTAATGCTATGTGACCAAACACAAACATCCTCCTGATGGTGCTCCGTCATCCCAGCAAAGTTTTGTGCCTTCATAGAGACTTTGGGATCTGAAAGGCAGCCGCTAAGCACAACAGCCTGTTGGGAATGATAAGCTTAAAGCCCTCATTTATTACAATCTCCACTGAAATCAGTTCTGTCCCCAGCATAGTGCCTGGGCCATGCTGTTTAATTTTTTTTTTTATCCTGAGCTGCCAGATAGGGAACTTGGCAAATGCAAAATCCCTCCTCCATTAAGATCCTTATCGGAATCACACATTTGAAAGATGAAGAACAGACAATTTGAGAGCTACACATTTTATGCTGAGTGCTTAGTGGCAGCAGGAGCTTAAAGTCTGCTGTTGCCAAGAGAGTTCAAGCCAAAAAGAGAGAGGGTAAATGACTTGAGAATTCTCAAGAAAATCCTTGAATCTCTTTAAAATTGTGGCGCCTGCCTAAGCAATCTAAGCAGAAAAGTATTAAAGCATTTTGAGCACAAAAACAAAAAGATGATAGAGATATGTAAACGTTCTCTGTAGATCTCTGGTGCTTATACTAATTCCAAGGATTTTCAAGTACTTTACACTCAAGGGCAGATGCCTTTGAATTTTGCCTCTTAAGCATTTGGATCAGTGTGGTAATACTTACGTTTTAATCATTACCTGTGCATAATAAGGAGAACTTTTGAGTCCTTAAAAATAGCTAATCAATTAAAGGACAAATGTCTGTTTAGCAAAGCAATGATTGATTGTCTTTGGGGCCAATAAGGCACAAACAGCAGTGATTCCTTAGGTTTTTGCAAGCTAATAGGAAAGAATGGACTATTACTTTTAATTGCAGATCTACATGCCTTGCTATTTCACTGGAATTAACCAATTCTACTTATGTTGATTTGGTACTGAACGCAATTTCAGGCAACTTGATGTCACATCTTGACTTGGAAAAAAACTTGTTATGAAGGTAGCACATGTATTTACTTAAATTCAGGCCTGTCCCATCACATAAAATCTGTGTGTGTGTGTGAGAGAGAGAGAGAGAGGGATGCATTTTGGAGCAGAAGGAATGAAAAAGGCTTAGCACATTTCATTAATCATTAACTTTAAACTTCAAAGCCATTAAATTAACCATTTCCATTTAGAAACTATATGACTGGCAGAAAGAGCGATACATATTTGGGGGGAATACTATTTCCTACAAATTATGTGGTTGACTCTGTCAAAAGTGCTTTTTAGAAGCATAAGTCACTTGCCTCAATATGGCAATTTCAAGATGGAAGTTAATCTCACAATCTGATTGATGGCAAAGGTGTTTTGGGAAGATAGTTAACAATCCAATACCCTGGGAAAGTTCTTGGCAAGATTGTAACACTGAAGATGTGAAGTGTGAGGAGAAATGTGGCATCAAATCTCAAAGTGCTGCCCTTTCAGAACAACAGTGATCCTGAAGAGGCTGTGTCAACTTACGAGGCACTTGCAATTCATACAGTCTCTTGAAGTTACTTAAACACTATCCACATGTACCAAAACACAGCCTGTTTTTACTGACTGTAGTCTTAGTAGACCACAACATGAGTCAGCAATGTGATGCAGCAGCTAAAAAAGCCAATGTGATTCTAGGCTGCATCAATAGGAGTGTAGTGTCTAGATCGAGGGAAGTAATAGCCCCACTCTATTCTGCTTTGATCAGATCCCACTCAGAATATCTACCTTATTATTCACCTGGGCCTAATGTATTCACCACAATTCAAGAAGGCTATGGACAAGCTAGAACATGTCTAAAGGAAGGCAAGCAAAAGAGTAAAATGTGTGGAAACCATGCTATGACAAAGTTGCAACTTGATGGCAGGTTGCTAGGGCAAGAGGAGTAATATCTTAAGAGCAAAACCTAGCACAATGATGTGCATGGATGAGAGTAATAAGACAGAGATTCATTTGAAAGAGAGCCTTCAGTGAGACCTTGGCCAGAGAGGGTGGCTGAGTTGTGTTTAAGCAGCTGAGAAAAAAATGCAGAGAACAGGTGTCTAATGCTGGAGTTATTGGCATAGACTGAAAGAAGTTGAAACTGGTTAATGTAATAACACCGTACTCTAACAAGGTATTTTATTTCTAATGTTACTGCAGTAAAAGATACACTTTATTCTATAATTACTGAGTTGGCCATGGTTCTGGAGGAACACTTAAGATCCTAGCCTTTTTACACAAAAGTAGTGTTTATAGGGTGGAGTAAGGGCTAAGTGAAAATGTAAGAATGCCTTATTAGGCTAGAACTATAAAACCTATCTAAGGAGAAATAAGGGCCTGTCACACATGCCCTATGTTGAGATCTGGTTATATTCAGCTTGGAGAAGAGAAGGTTAAGTAGTGACATGATAGTGATGTTTAAACATTTGAAGGAATGTCATATGGAGAATGGAGTAAGCTTGTTTTCTGCTGTTCTAGATACTAGGTCATGGAACAATAGCTTCAAACTATAGGAAAAGAGTTTTCATCTACACTTTAAGAATAACTTCTTGAGAGTAAGAGCAGTTTGACAGTCAAATACACTGCCTTGGAGGTGTTTACACAGAGGCCAGATGGCCATCTGTTGGGAGTGTTTTGACTGTGTATTCCTGCATGGGAAGATTGGACTGAATGGGCCTTGTGGTCTCTTCCAACTCTATGATTCTATGACTTTATGAATCATAGTGCTGTAACTGTATAGTGTAAATGGGATCCTAAATGTAGGATTGGCTAGCTGTGGAGAAAAATCCCGGGTAAGACTATAAGAAATAGCCTCCCATTGCAACTTCCCTGACTAATAGTGTCAGATTGTGTATACTGGATTCTTATCTGTCTTTGGGTGTGGTGATTATAAAACTGCTGATGTGTACAAAGTGGGGTTTTGGTTATTGACTTAGAGCATGGAGTATAATGAAAACAGCTGAAAACAACAGAGTCAAAAGAGAAAGAGAAAGAAAGAAAAAAGAGAGAGAAAGATTAGTCCTCCCTCCCTCCCTCGTCATTCACTTTTATTCAGCTGGGCCAAAATATAATTGTCAGCCCCAGCTCGAGTAAACCCATTCAATCTACTAGTAGAAGTTAAATCAGTCCTTATGTCAGTCCCACTAATTTGAAAGACCTTCTATAATTGAGATTAGCAATTTGATTTAAACTCTGGACTTTCTCTCAGTGTGGGAACAAAAAAGAAGCATTTTTGTGCCTCATTTTGTCTTTTAAAATGGTGGAGGAATGTGAGCTGTTTAGTAATGGAGTCAAAAAAAAAGAAAAGAAACTTTTTAAGCCTCTGGGTCTGACAGTCTGCATTTCTCATCCTGACAGACTAAGGCAAGATGTCACCAGCTACAGGGCCAGAGAGTCATAGATGCTTATTTGATACAAAGTTCAAGACTCTTGTGCCTTATGTACCTGAGAAAACATCACAGTAATATAGTGACTGTCACAACAGGCCAAAGTGGTGGCCTGTTGGGATTGTTTTCTAGTGCATCTGGAAGTGCATTTTTAAGGCTCAGTGGAATTATTCCTGTTGACAAAATAGGGCTGATGTGTTGAAGGGATGCACTGATAAGAGTACTAAATACACTTTCTCTGCCCTATCTTAAGCTATTTGTGAACCTGCCAAACTGGAAAATGTTCAGATTTTTGTCTCTTTCTCTTTATTCAAATAAAATCATTATACTATAGAACAATGTGTGTGCGTGTATTTGTTTGTGTGCATCCAAAAACAACTCTTGGTAATTAGCTTTAATGTATTATGTTTCCATTTTATGCACTGAGAGCATATGTCCCTCTATCATTTTTCTGTTACTTTTGCTGTGACAGAAAGGTAGTGTAATGGAGATCAGAAGGCTACTGTGATGGAGATCAGCCAATTTACTGTGGCTGATGCAAATGTCAAAAGCTCAAGTTTCAAAGTGACCAAATGCTTATTAAGTTGAATTTTGATTCATAAGTGGAGTAATTTTTCAAACTCTACCTTGTTTGACCTTACCATGCTGTTAATGCCATATACTCGTTAAAGGGTAATTCTCACAGGAGTGCTGTAATTAGCAGAAGTGCCTTGCCTAGTCATCCAAGGAATCATTCATACTCCCTCCTATGATTGAGGCACTTCCCTAATCCCACGCCCTCCCAGTGTTTTAGACAGAACCGCAGAACTTCCTTGTAAAGAACTCTTCTAAAAACACCTTTGAATTTACGGGACAATAACTTTCATCCTGCCTTATCCAGCCAATTTAGGAGTAGTGATAGCCCAACACCAAAACTTAGAAAATTACTTTTAAGACAGATGAATATAATGACACAGGGATGCAATCCAGAATTGAGCGGTAACATTGTCTTAGTATCCTGTTCATATTATGGATGGCTTCATTGTATCATTATATTAATTCCCCATAAAAAGGAAAAACAAGGTTTCCAAGTTTGGGTTTTGAATTACTCCCACCATCCTCCAAAATTGGCTAGCTGGAACTAATGGAAGTTATGGCTTACAAGATCTGGAAGACATGCACTAAAACTCAAGTCCTCTCAAAACTTTACCATAGCTATGAGGGGAGTGCAAAATAAGGGCATTACTTGCTCAAATAAGAATTCTGGCAAATGAAATTTTTCATCAGTCCCCAAATTTTTAGAATTTCAGAGATTGAGATCAAGACAGTTGTTCACACCTAACATTCTTACATTTCCTATGTTTGTGTTGCTTTGGTAACATTGCCTACCCCTTTTCTTTTGTATATCTAAACTGTATTTCTAAATGCTCAACTGAAGGAGTTACTGGAATGCTAGAAATCTGAGGACTCAAGAGAAAATTTCTTTGATGGGAAGACAGAATTTTTGTTGGGGGTGGGAAGTGCCTTCATTTTGCCCTGCACCTGTAATTGCACTCCTGCTTTTACCATTCCTTCCATGAACTAAGTCTTTCTTGTTGCATGCTCAGGGGTGAGATTTACATGCAACAAAATACACAACACTTATAACTTGGAAGAAAATAGGCCGCAGCTTTATTTGGCTACAGATATCACAGGGTTGGCAAAGTACATTGGTCTGGATCCTTGCATCAGCCAGCCCGCCTGTTGACCGTTGAGCCTGACCCACCAGCCCACTTCCAGAATCAGTGCGGTGATGGATGTGGAATCCACCCAGTCACTCAGGGGTGTAGGAAAAGTGGGCCCCTCCTGCACTGTGCATACCTGCTCCCTCCCCTGCACCCCACTTCTGAAAGTGTACTGCATAATATACCATGTAAAAGGCACTGGTAACATATATCCTGCATCTAAGATCCATGCCAACAATCCAAAAGTTGCAACAGTAAAAGAGGTTCCATACAAATCCAAACTCCCATCCTGCCTCCCAAACACAGGAGAAGTGAGTGCTTACCTAGGGAAGACCTGAATATACATCCCTTTCCTGGACCAGAAGGAAAACTATCAACCAACTCTAGCCTGGGAAAGTAATGGCCAGTGAGTTTAAACCATGTTTAAACACATTGGCTGCAACTAGGAAGCCCTTCCCAAGGATGCACAGCCTGCTGGCAAGGAGGAAGCCATATGTTTTACGGTCCTCAAAATAGCTGCTCAGTAAGTTGGGCAGCTGTATTTATGGCCAAACTATATGCTAAATTTACATTCTTTCTTAAAAACAAAGTTAAACTGCCAGCATTTATTTTGAAGGAAAAAGTCACACACACCTCCAAACTGGACCGGACTGTTGATCTAGGTGGGGGTCTTGTATCACTTTTCTTCTGAATATTCTTACAAACAGCATCTTTGGTGGCAAGTAATATTTCTTTTTCTCTCTCTCTGTGCATATATGCATATGTGAAATTGTCACAGAAAACATGGTGTGGAGAACCCTGTTTTAGAATAGGATCCCAGAGTAGGGCCTCACTGTTTTTGTTTTTTTTTCCCTTACATGGGGTAGTTTGCTCTTAGGTCCTACTTTTAAAGTGAGGATCTAATTCTTCCCCAATTTTCTTCTCAAATAAAGCAATGGGTAATTCAGTTTTCCTCCCACTGTAAGAAAGTATTTGAAAATCACTCAATACACTTCAGGACCTATTCTGTGTAGGATTTGCATGTGGTTGTTTTGTTTAGGAAACAGCATTTTCTGTAACAATATTATCTGTGCAGAAAAGACTGTTTCTCATACAGAAAGAGGTACTTGTGCAGAAAATACTATAGCCATTCCCACATGACACTGTTACAGTGCTATTATTCCACTTTCAACATCTTGTAGAGTCCTGGGGTTTGTAGCTTCCTGAGGCTGAGAATTCTAAATGCCCCTCCCTAAACTGCAAACCCTAGGATTCCATAAGATGTTGAAAGGGAAATAATCTACTATATGAAAGTCAAAATTTGTCTGTGAGTTCATCTGTTTGTCTGCATCAGGCAGGTGAAGACCTCATATGATTGGCTATGTGAGGCAAGAAGACCTCATAGGATTGGCTGGCTATGAAGATTCCATGGAATCCTGGGGTTGGCAGTTCAGGGAGTAGCCTTTAGAATTCTCAGCCAGAGAGCTCAGGCTAGTTGCTATGGAAATGAGGCCTAGCAGGCAAGGAAGAGGACACTGTATTTCCCTCAGGTACCCAAACTCTGTATGCCAACATCTCTGAATACAGATTAGATTGGGAAATATGGGGAAAAGTTACAAGTCCTGGAATAGGCCAGTTGCTATGGAGATGAGACCTAGCAGCAAGAAGGAGGACAATGTATTCCCTTAGCAACCCGACCTCTGTATATTAACAGCTCTTGAATACAGATTGGGTTGGGGAATGTGGGGAAAAGTTACAGGCACTGGAATAGGCTGGTTGCTATGGAGATGAGGCCTAGCAGCAAGGAAGAGTACAGTGTATTCCTTCAGCAACCAGCCTCTGTACGTTAACAACTTTGAATACAGATTGGATTGGGGAATATAGGGAAAAGTTACAGGTACAGGAGAAGACAGTTTGGTGAATTCTTAAGAGGAAAATGAAATCCTGGGCAACACAGTTTGGAGAATTAGAGACACAGGAGCTCAAATCTGTGTATTTCAACTGCATCTAATTCTTACGGTAACGTAAGGTAATTCCTAAGGTATTTCTAATAAGGATTACCTATGAGAAAATAAAATCCTGCACAACGCTTGGTAAATATGCTAGTAGTACTATAATAGTGTAGTGCAGAAATGGCCTTTGTTCTGTGAAAATCAACCACAAGCAAATCTTGCACAGAAGAAGTCCAAATCTCAAAGTATTTCATCATTCCAGGATTCTTCCTGTAAGGGTTTCTCAGCAATTAAAAATACGTCGTTCAACCATTTTTAAAAAAATATTTTTTGTATATTCTTTCCATTCCTAATTTAGGGATGATTCCAGTAGTCTGAAAATATTTCTCAAATGCAAAGAGTTCTTAAGAGCTTCCCAAAGTTTAAGGCAAGATCAAAATTCCCCAGAACCAACATATACATTTCTGATTGATGCTGTGGTTGGGTCTTAGACCACATTCTTTAGATGATATTTATAATTGCTGTAATTCTTGAACATAAATCCTAGAACATGCCAGCAAACATTTCACAGATGAAAACTGGGACACGTGTGGTAGAACAACAGAAGGATGAGGTCAAAAGGGTGTGGTGAAGCAACAAGAGGGTAAAAGGAAGAACTGAGAAAGAACACAGAAAACTATTACTTTAAGCAGAGAAACCTTAGAATTTACCTACGTAGCTTTGGGTGGAAGAACCCAAATCAGTAAATGCCATACTTTCTGTGTTTACATGAGTGTGAACACCATGCTTAACAAATATAATATTCTCTCACACACTGATCTCAAAACAAAATTCCTTCATCAATCCTGCTCAAAATTACAGCTCTCTATTCACTGTACGAACTCTGTGTTCATACTCACCCCTGCTGACTAATCCATGTTATAGATCCGGTCAAATCCCAGCTTCCCCATAATATAACACACTTGCAGTCACTGTGAGCAAATAATAGCTTCTCAGCCTAACCTGCTTCACAGGATTGTTCTTGGAATAAAAATGGGCTGCTGAAAAATTGTGTGCAATACTTTTAGCTTGAGATAAATGGAATGTAATTTTTTAAGAAAGATATAGTTGGAAAACACATAATAATCATAAAGAAATCTATGCATTCTAATGGCCTTTTAGAATGTTTCAGGCTACAATTCTGTACACTTTTACCTAGGAGTAAGTCCCACTGAACTCAGTGGCACTTACGTTTGAATAGACATGTCTATCATTGCATTGGGAATGTAAATAGAATATTGCTTTGCAGGGCAAAAGAGTCTCTCTCAAAGTAAGTAGACGGTAAAGTCTCTCCTAGTATTTGACTTCTACAAATTAAAATCTGTCTAAAATTTGTGACACTGCATAGCCCTGGGAAACACACAAGTTGAGTAAATCAAAAGGAAGAGGAGTGAAGAGAAGAAAACAAGTAAAACTAAGCCTTGAACTATAAAGTTTATGCAAATCTCAAAAACAAAAATAAGAACTGAAGGAACAAACAAAGAAAAATTCAAATCAGGAAAGCTTCCGTGCAATATTGACCATATTTTAGGGAAATTAGAGGTTAGGGAATATGTGTGCCTATAAGAAAGAAAGGTGGAAAAATGCCTATTCCAGGCAGATTCTAACTGAAATGTGACCTTCAAGGTCAGATCTTCTGTAAATGGCCAGGCTCTTATCTTACCTTGCTTTTAACAAGATATATTTAGTCCTTGAGAGCCACGATGGTGTAGTGGTTTAAGTGTTGAACCATGACTCTGGAGACCACTGCTTGAATACCCATTTGGCCGTGGAAACCCACTGAGCAACCTTGAACAAATCATACTCTCTCAGTCCCAGAAGAAGGCAACACCACACTTTGAATTAATCTTTCCAAGAAAACCCCGTGATAGGTTTGCCCTAGGATATCCATAAGTTGAAAACGACTTGAAGGCACACTGCAACAAGTGATATTAATGGAGGGCTGCATGTGAAAGTTGTGGAGATAAGTTATGAAAGCACTATGATTTCCTCAGTCTAACAGGATGTAATGGGTACTATAAAGGTGTTTTGTGAAAGATGTCTGATATCTTTTGATATGGTTGTGTTGATCTGATAGCACCTTGCATAACACCTTTACCCCACATTGCATTGGTAGCCAGGCAGTCCCAGGCACTCTTCCTGGCTGGAGTGGCATAATTGCACCCAGGTGCTGTCCAGCTATTGTTGTGCAGATAGGGATAAAGAAGCAACTTTTGTCTACCAGCGCGTTCAGCGCTTTGTCCACCAGCACTTTATCTGGGAGATCAATAGCTGCTCTTTCTTCCCTGGCTACATAACAGCAGTTGAACAGTGCTGGGCTACAGCTCTGTCCCACTGGCCACTGACTGACCACCGGGATTCTCTCTGGCTGTGTGTATCTTCTATGTTACAGCAAGGAAAGAAGTAGCAATAGCCCTTTGGATCTCCCACAACTTTATGAGAGTATCTGCTAGAATTACTTCTCTCTCAGGATCCTAATTAATGCTGGTAGAGTGTAAAACTTTGCCAATATTAAATATGATCTTGATCCATAAGTGCCAACAAGTTCTAAATAACCATTCAGCAAAATGAGGCAACTGGTGGTAGAAGCACCACTAGACATTTATTTTGAACTTATCCTCCATCTCTTTGTCTTAGGAGACAGAGCTAGGTGTACAACTCTGCCTTACCTGCATGCTGTAAACTAACCTGCTACTTTCTGGACTGTTGGAGGACCCTTGTTGACTGTGTTGAAAGGAGATGCAGCTATAGGTTCAATCAGCACCTTTACACCGAACAGAGAGGGACACCATCTCAGTATTTGCCTTGAAAAAACAAAATGTCTTCGGTTGGTGTGATTGACAAATAATGCTTTCATAGCAATCTGTCTTGTATTATAGATTTGATAGATGCATGTTGAGAATATAGGCTAGGCATGCCCCCTCCCTGCTCTCTTTTCTTGGGCAGATGAAAACTTTTCTTTTCAAAGAGGCTTTTGCATAAGCCAGGTAGCTTTATTTATTAATTACTTGTAAATTGAATATTGTTTTAAGTGTTTTATCATTTTATATCCTTTTAATGTTTTTTAATTGTTTTAAATGTTTTTAATGTGTTTATTGTTGGAAGCTGGCTTGGGTCCCACTCTGGGAAAAAGGTGGCCTACAAATATAGTCAATCGATCAATCAGTCCATCAGTCAATCAATCAACATAGTCATTGTCCTTTCCACTATTTTCAATTTAATAAAAAGCAATCAGTAATCATTGTTCCCCTCCCTCCATGCTTTAGCTAACTTCCTGCTAGTGTCATTGAACAGTTGAAGCTGGAATGTGGCTAGAATAATTCAAAAAAGAAGAAATAATTATTCATGAAGGATTCATGAAGAAAGATACAGGTGTTTTCTTGTATGGACTGTGGAACTGAGTCTGACTGAACACAATCCATACATTGACTTGCTTGGTCTGATTGCCATACCCTGCCCCCTCCCCACTCTTTCTCTCTCTCTCTGGCACACACACACACACACACACACAGAACTTGCATGTCATCTTAGTGATGGATGCCAAAGTATGAAAGTCACCAGAAACAGCATGGATTGCCTCTGTTTATGTCCACCCCAGGTGTTTCATGTTTGGAAGGCCTTTTTAATCAAAACTGCAAGTGACCTCTGGGAGGGATGCTGTGAAAATGCCACCAACTGTCCTGATTTTATGATGATAATCATTTTATTAATGGGTGAAGGAAGATTATACAATGTGGCTATAAAGGAAGAAAGGCAAGCAGGCAGGCAAATGGGAAGGATCAGTTAAAAGGAGAGTTTTAAAAAGTTTATTGTTGTTTGGAAAAATGTATCTGGGGGGACTACAACTCCCATCTGTTAATTAAAGCAAGTATGTTTTAAAAAAAACAGAGCTGGAAATAATTATCTCTCTGTGTTCAATAAAGAGCTTTGGAAATGTAATTTACAACCAAAAATATTCTTATTTGTCAGACTTACTTCTTTAAAAAATTAATGACTTGCTTTGAGCAATTGATAACATCACAAGGGTCTGCCCCTTGTGGTATCATCTGGGGTTGTCCCTATGTCAGGTTTCAGTCCTGAAAACTCAGGCCAGGGGTGCTTCTGATCCGGTTCAGAGGGCATGAGGAGCCTTCCTATTATTTTAAAAATTGGAATGGGTGGGGAAGCATAGTTCTCTGAGGTTCAATACATGTGAGTGTGCCCCCCACCTCTTTAGTGATTAGCAACCCTTGTAAAGAGAAAAATCACAGAATCAACATTTTTTAAAGAAAAGTCAATAATTAATAAAAGGTATTGCCCCTTGTTATTTATTTCTAAAATGAATATCCTATTTTAATTCTAAAGAAGAAAGGTGGGGATGCAATCCATCTAAATTGTGGGGACACAGCCATTCTAATATCCCATTAATTTAAGTGTTTTACTGTACAATTCCATGCAGGTCTATTCAAATAAATCCCACTGAGTTTAATTATTCTGATCAACTTAGTTGCTACTTGCATACCATACAACCACAACATAGAATTCTGATTACAGAAAGAAGGTTTTTTGGCAGTAGTTATCTTGTTGGCTGGAGTAAACAGGATATCTTTCTCTGCCAAACACTATTGAAGACTGTCATTTAGAAGCTGAGCTCACCCAAAACATTTTGCTGCCTGAGGCAAAGAACAAGATGATGACCCCTTGCATTCAATGGAATGACTGGAGTGACAGATGACTCTTTGGGAAAAGACTTTAAAAAAATATGGTAGAAGTATTCCACCTTGTTAATTTCTCTCTTTTTATGCTTTTTTTTTTTAAAAAAAAATATCCAAACAACCTATGAGATATTTTTTCTGGGAGAAGCACTGAACTTGATTGTCTTTTTAGTTCCCTCTAGATTGTGAATGTGAAATTATGTGAAAGTGTAGTATTCCAGAGGTATTTTTAGGAATTTGCCCAGGCACTATACCCTTTCCTCTATACATTTTTCTCCACATCTGAGAAAGTGGAAATGGGGAAAATAATGTGAAAAAACAATTACCAATAAAATATGTCAAAGGAGAAGAATAAATGGAATCATGGCTGAGAGACTCTGGTTAGAAAGAATGGATATAATTTCTCATAGAGACTGCATTTTGAAAAGTAGATTCCTTGAGCCTCAACTAATATGTCTACATTGTGTAATGGATCATATTTTCCCCTTCCATGAACTCTTGTGATTCTAAATGTGAAAGCTAGAAAATATAAAGCAAGTTTGTCTTATATGCTTAGTACAAAATCCACTTACAGAACAAACCACATGATTGAGCCCTTGGAATCCTGTCTATCACTTAATTACTGTGCAGTGTCCTCAAATAATTGTATGATTCCATTAATAGAGAAATCTTATCTCAAAGAAAATAAAACAATCACTTAGCCAATGCCATTTTTCATCTGGTTCTCTATGCTCTAATAACAAAGGCCAAGTTGTAAAGAAAATATTTGCTGAAATGAGACACTGATGTATGCAGTGGAAACCAAAGACTGGAGGAAAAAAAACCTCTAAATATACATTGGTCATAATAAACAATGGAAATGCTTTTATCAGCAAGTGAGCAGAGAGATGGGAATAATTCATGACAGTACAGGGTGAGACTTGAGATTTATAAAGGCTTGCATGCTGGACTGCAGATAACTTTCAACTTGCTAGGTTTGCATTGCCATCCAAGGGGATTTTGGCCAATGGAAACAAATGGACATAACTTCTCAAGGCTGAAAAATACATCCACAGCAATCTCTCTTCTTTTACTTCTCTTCTGATGAACCAACTTTTGGTGGCCTTGAACTGCATGAAAAACACACATCTTGGAATGAAAGGAGTGCAAACTCCTTTGATGGGGAGTCAGTTATTATAAAAATTGCCGTTCTTTATGCCCTCCTCAATCATTGCTTTAGCTACAGTAAAGTAATGGAATGCTCATGAACATTTTAGTTGATCAAGCTACGAGGTCACTAACAGAAAGACAAACAAACAATTTAGCTCTTAGAGGGAAATGAAGTGCCCTTTCCCTCTTACAGTCTACTATTCTCTATGCGTATCCCAGTGAAATAGCTTACATGATTTTTCTAGTTATCCGTTGAAAATGCTGAATCAATTGCCCTTGAAGAAGAGCTTTATATCTTGAAATGTACTGGACTTCAACATGTAGCTGCAAAGCCTAAAGGAATCTTTTCAGTGTATTTCAAATCTAGCTATAGAAACTTGTGCACAAAATTAATATATATTGTGTTAGATATTAATTATATACATACATGTGAATTCCTTTAAAAAAAAAAAGCAGACAAATGCAATAACCAGAAAGAGCTGGGGACCCATTTTTCCTTAATTTTAAGGAGAATGTGAACACATACACAAGTATACACCCTTCACAACTGTTACAGTGCATGTAGACTTTATAGTTTTATATTGTGTCCACAGAAAATTCATGTTGAAAACTTATGTGGAACACTGCTGAACAGAAACTCTCAAGAAGTTTGCAAGCTGGAGCACTAATCACACCTCACATTTTGCTTAAAGCAGAAACTTATTCCAATTAGGAATCTTGGCTCAACTTTCTCTATCAGCCCACAGGTCACCTTTTCATAGTTCCATACATGAACAACTTTTTGGTGTTAGAGCTCAACTGAATACTCCCTTTCTTTTGTATGAAAAATGGACTATGGGGAAGGACAACATAATGGATCAAAAATTACTGGTTAAAACCCAAAATAATAATAAAAAGATTATCTCCCTTTTCCCTAGTAGCATTCCTGTTGTTAAATCATTATGTAGTTGTGTTTGATTGGCTATATTATGACATCACTGTTACTCAGATGAAGGGCTGTTTTTCTAAAAACAAAACAAACCAAACAAATACACACACAAAATGAGTGCCCAATCTGTATATAATAAGGGCTCTAAAAATACTTAACGAACAATGTAAAAAACCTGCTGCTAATCAAAAGAGCCCTTTCACACTCCACAATTATAGGATTATATTCCTATAGTCCTATAATTCGATAACATCCTATGGATCCTGGGGCTTGTAGTTTGGTGAGGCACTAGAGGTGTCTGGATGAGAATCCTAAATACTCATCCTTAAATTGCAGATGCCAGGATTATTGCATTGACAATTAAAGTGGAATATAGATCTGTAACTGTGTAGTCCAAAGGGACCTGGGTAGGTGCCAGACCATAACTGTAGACTGTAATGGGTGATGTTCTTAATTGATATTATGCCCATTGCATGAGGAAAAAGTTGGAGCAAATAGCGATGAAAGACTCCCCATAAAGATCTTTGAATAGACTGAGTGAAATACTTGGACGGATAAAATGTTCATGACATTTTGGCATGGTCCTAGCAGATTATGTTTGAAACAATGCTTTGGGTCATTTTACAATTGTAGGGAACATTCTTTAATTGTTTCTAAAAATTACTTCCTTTTCTGAAAAAAAGAATAGCAAAGCAACACATTTGATTTTTTTAAAATAATGTAATAAGAAATCTTTTTCCTTTGCTAGTGTTTGAATATTCTTTTTCTTTCTTCTTCCCCCCTCCCCAAGAATATGAACTAAATTAGTGAGCTTAGGAAATGTCTTGTTATTTCACATTAGTTTTAATGACAGTTCCATTCCTGAAATTTCTAACAGCATTGTATTAACTTTTCAAATATGCCAGTTTACCTTCCTCCTGTAATTCTCCAAATTATACCCTTTCATGCTTAAAATGGTTCCTAGGCTTTGCATTTTTAAGGATTTCTGAGGAACTTTTAAGTTGTGTCTTTATAAACTTTAATCTAGTTTGGATGGATTTTGGATTTTTTAAAAATTTTCCTTCTCTCCACCCCATCAAAGTGTTAGATACTGTGCTCTGTATTGATTGATGACCCACTGAACTCTTCATATGAGGACCAATAATTGCAAGAGAGATTGGACAATTTAAATTTATATTGTCCAAATGTACTTTTTCATCCCCCAGACATTCTTCTGTCCTTAGGATTTTCCTGTGTACTCTTGGATTGTAGAAATGACTGCAACCCTAAAGGGGAGGGAGCTATCCAGACAACAGAACATTCAACTGCCACTGTTAAAGAAGTCACCTGAGATATCTATTGCCTAGACAGCCAGCATAGCGTAGTGGTTTGAGTGCTGGACTATAATCTGAAGACCAGGGTTTGATTCCCTACTCAGCCATAGAAACCCACTGGGTGACCTTGGGTTTATCACACACTCCTGGAAACTCACCTTAGGGTCACCATAGTCAGAAATGACTTGAAAGAACACAACAACAACATATATCACCAAAATACCATAAAGGAACCAGTTTTTCTTTGATCTTGGAAGCTAAGCAGAGCCAGCTTTGTTAGTACTTGGATAGGAGGCTTATTACTTTAAGAGGTGGGGGACTTTGAGACACACCTACAATGCCAGCATCTCCTTAGAATTTGGGAAAATGTTAGTTTAAAGGAGGTCTGCAAGAGGATGAAAATGGTGGGATCTTTTCACTTGTGTATACCAGTACTAACTGTAGGGAGGACTCCAGTTCTAAGTTAGACAGAGTATTTTGTTGGGAATTAATAGACACACACAAGAAATCAAGTAATCTCATGAACCATACAAGGCTATTGAAGAGAAAGGCCAGAAAAGTTGGATAGAGAGAGGTTTTTGGGGGAGAAGGGTGATATTTACCAGTCCTGAAGCAGAAGATTGAAGTGGAGTGGCTCAAACAAGAGTCTTAGGTAGTATGGAACATTGGGGGCCTGAGGGACCACATGCAGCATGACACCCAATGTACTATGAATTACCTAGGCTGGAGCTGGAGTTTTTATACCCTATTTCCTGCCCTGAAGGAGGGTGTGTGGACAAAGTAGTAATGTCTTTTCCATGCAACTGACAAAGGAGTCCGGAATGGACTGATTTTCTTAACTCTAAGTGACAAAACATAGGTGAGAGTCCTGACAATCTCTTAATGTCTGGATGGGAAGCAGTTCCAGGATAGGATTACAATAGGTCTCTGATGGCTTCACCTGGGCAATTTCATCTTCCATTGTCTCTGTTTCCTGTGCTTTCAAAAGGATTATTGCAGGCCCACTAACACTGGGCTTTCCTGCCTAATCCTCCCTGAATTTATGACCTGACCATACTGAGGTCATCCTGATATGGCTATATGCTTACAGTCAGAGCTTCTCCAAACATGCTTTCGGCCCTAAATATATCTAATTTACAAGAAATAGCACAACCCTCAAAGTAGGGGTGCTGGGTGTGGTAACAGACCACCAATGAATGCCAGGTACTGTAAGCTATATTTCAGAGGAAAGAACTGCAAAACTACTTCTGAATATTCCTTGCCTAAGAAAACCTTATGAAATTCTTGGGGTTACCGCAAGTCAACAGTCAACTTGAAGGTGCATGCACACACATTATAGTCATATATTGGTCCTTCTTATCTCACTTGGGCTCTAGCAAACTTGGAGTGATTTATCTCTCCTGTTCATCTGTCTCTTCTCTTTTGTGCCCCTTTCCCTTCTCCTTTCTGTAGGGAATGAAATAGAGGAAAGGGATCAGAGGAGGAAACATAAACCAATCTCTCATTGCTAGAACAGACCCTGCAGCTGTTTGGCACATTTAGGCTATTTCCGTGCTACACTGTTATAGTGCTATTATTCCACTTTCAACATCCTCTGGAATCCTGGGGCTTGCAGATTAGAGAGGGTCGTTTAGAATTCTCAGCCAGAGCATTCATTGGCCTCAGTAAACTACTAACCCCAGAATTCCACAGGATGTTGAAAGTGGAATAATAGCACTATAACAGTGTAGTGTCGAAATGGCCTTAGTCTAGTTTCTCAGCAGAATCCTGCATGACATGGGTGACCCTACCAGCAGCAATGCTACCAACAGCATAGCCTCTTACATCACATAAGCATGCAATCCCACCACAGAAACATTGCACACAATATATCAGTGAGAGCAATACAGAGGAAATGGGGCTGTATTAGTCCCCAAGGAGATCTTTGAGGCCATACACCCTTGAGACAATATTCACATCCAAAACTTTAATAAAAACTCATATCTTCCATTTAAATATATGCAGTGACCATTCTATTGTTCTGGACATTGTTTTATTAGCATATGCTCCTCCTCATCTTGCCTTTCTCCCACTATGGGACCCAAAGTGACTGACAACTCAGCTTAAACAAAATACAATGAAAAAAATGTAATAATAAAAGAAAATTGAAAACAATTTTAAAAACAGTCCATAAAAGCACAATTTTTGAAAAGCTATGTAGCATTTAAAATGTAACAACGAGAATAAAAGTACACCATCATCCCATTGAAAGATCTTTATGCAACATCCTGCTAACCACAAATATCTTGTCCAAATAAAAAGGTCTTTGCCTGCTGGCACAAATAGAGCAGTGAGGGGATTCTAAGGCCACTCATCAAGCATGCCTGTGTTATTAAGGAAATGTGACAGCCCCTTCTCAGTAGAATCTTAAAATTCAGGCAGGCTTATACAGGGAAGTAATTTTAGATAGCAAAATCAAAATAAAAGTAGCTGAACATCTGTACAATCTGTAATGAAAGGATACAGGTCAGCTGAAGCAGCTGTATGTCACAAGTCTACACATGTTCACCCAAATGTAGTCCAAATGATTCAGTGAGTCTTATTTTCTTATAGATATATACATGATTAGAGACACAGCATGGTGTATGGTTTGAGTGTTGAACTATGACCCTGGAGACCTGGGTTTGATCCCTTGTTCAGCCATGGAAACTTACTGGGTGACCTTGGGCATGTCATATACTCTCAGTCCCAGAAAACCCCATGATAGGTTCAGCTTAGGGTCACCATAAGTTGGAAATGACTTGAAAGTGCAGAACAACAACAGTGTACAGGACTGCAGCCTTAGAATTCTTTCTGCTTTGTTTCCTACAATGGAATTTAGAGTGGTGGGTTAAGGAGAGAGGTTAGCTCAGTTTTCTACAGGTAAGAAATTAGTGTAATTGGACTATATTTGAAGCAGCACTAAATTACACTGAAGTGCACACTTTTCATCATGCTGTACATTTTCATTTTGGTACTCAGTAAGACATTATTTTTTCCCAAACTTAGCTGTATGATTGTGCTTCTCTAGATGTATTACTTCATCAAACTGAAAAAGCCATTCTCCAGTATTAGATTTTGTGCCAAGGCTCAATTTGCGTGTTCCAATATGGAAAAATCAATATAAGAAGTTGGATAGTTTTAAGTTTTGTATTGGGAAACTGATTTCTGTTTCTGCTGAGACACATGAATACTGAACTGCTGTGAAAGGTTTTTGAAACAAAAACAGTGACCATCATACCTAGGGAAGAGGTCCTGGGATAAAGGCTTACAGCTCACTGCATATGAGAACTCACTATTTATTACAACATCAGTGGGGGGAGGAAGGTTAATTTCACACTTATGATAGGAAGAAAAGAAACTTTTTTTAAAAAAATATAAATTATGTGAGGACAATTTATTTATTTATTGTTCTGCCTTTTTCCTTAAATAGGACTCGAGGCAGCTTACAATGTAAGTTAAAACAAAATACAACTGAAAGAACATTTAGTACAAAATTCCATATTTGCTGGTATATTAGACATACTGGCATATAAGACACACCCCACTTTTCAAGGGATATTTTTCAGGAATTTTTTTTTTTAGTTCTCTGGTGAGTGAAACGCACAGAAAAGAAGGGTAAGGAAAGGAGTGTTGCACCTGGAGAAGAGGGGAGTGAAAAAAGTGCTGCACCACCACCCCTCACTTTCTGTTTTGGTTGGGCAGAAACTCCCAGCAGAGTCAAAATGCACAGGAGAGGAGGGGAACGTAAGGAGAAACTGTAGAAACATCTATCTATGTTCCTATAGATCAAGGCTTCTACTACCCCCTCCCTTCCTGTTTTGCCTGGGAAGGAGAACTCCTTTCACTCTCCCTCTCTTCTCTATGTTTTTAGCATTACCATATTTGTTGGTGTATAAGATGCACCCCATTTTCAGAGGGTATTTTTTAGGAAAAAAAGTATGTCTTAAATGCCAGCAAATACGGTAAACAAATAATCCTATCGATATTGATTTAAAACATTTTTAAAAACATTTAAAATATAATGAAGATTCGCACACCCTATTAAACAACCTTCTGTCACAACCAGTTACAACCTGAAGGCCTATGTGGATAAAAGGATCTTAGCCTTGCTGGCAGTGAAAAAAGGGCAGGAATGGGACCAACTGAGCTTTCAATGGGAGGGAATTCCATAGTGTGGAAGCAGCCACTGAGACAGCTCTGTCCTCACTCATTCCACCTGTGAATGTAATAGGGCAAAGATGAGCCCTTCCTTCAATGATTTTAAAACTCGGGCAATATTATATAGGGAGATACATGTATGAGGCTGGGTTTAAGCCATATAGAGCTTTAGAGGTTATAATCAGCATTTTGATTTATGCCTGGAAATGGATCACTACAGTGAATCTGTTTCAACAAGGAAGTTGTATGTTCCCTATAGTGGTTCCAATAAGCAATTTGGCTGTGGCATTTTGCATCTGTAGACATTTCTAACATTTTCAGAAAAGGGCACATTCAGAACACCTGAGTTCAGCTATATTACTTTGAGGGCTACGATCCCCCCAATTTTTTAACCAGCATAGCCAGAGGGGGATTCTGGATGCTATAGACCAGACAAGTAACTTTTCCAAACTTTATAGACTTCTATGCCATGATCTGTTGGCCTCATCTAGGAGAGGATATTTTATAGAAGGGAAACCAAAACAACCAATTTCTCAATAAGGAAAGGATTCCAGGATCCATTTGGGCAATTGTGGGGAGGAAATCTGTTGATGAATGTTAGTATGTATGCATTAGCTGCAATGGGCAGATGTGACTAGACTGGGCAAGCATCTCTGAGGGATTAATTAGATATAAACAAGAAGGTCTGAGAACAGGGTAGATGATTCTCCAAGACGTATTTCAGACCCAACATATTCTATGAGGATTCCTGCTTCTTGCCCTTTTACGTTTCATGTCTCACATGAAGCTCCCCCTGGCTATTTTGTTTCATTTTTGTGTGTGTTCTCAGAACCTTCCTCAAATTGTTAATAACTTTCAAGTGATGAAGATGCCAGGATCTGAATGCAGATGTGTTTATCACAAAAAGTTTGTGTGGAGTTTAGCATGCAGAGAGTACGATTACGCTAACCCATCAGTTTAGGCATTTTGAATTGTACAACCTGGTTGTGAGATCAATACAGCACTGAGCCACATCTACTGTTGTATTAACAAAGCTGATTTGTTTTGTGGACTACAAGTTTTCCATTTCCAGTGAATCACAGACCTGGGCTTTGCAGTATGATAAAATGCCTATTTAGAGCAGAGCTTGGAAAAATGATTCTTTCTGGATACTGTGGCTAAGGGATTCTGGGAACCATAGAACAAATCACTTTTCTAAGTTCTGAATGAGAATGACTGAGAAGGAACCTATCTCCACTTGAAAGCAGGATGATGGATATCAGTGTGCTTTTAATTAGGGAGATACTGCCATCCATTCAGATAAAACTGACAGCAGAACAGGAATATTCTGATCTAACTCATTTATACAGGAAGCCCACACTTTTGGATGCCCTGTTATTCAATGACTCACTCTTTTGAAGCTCCAAATTATGGACAAGCTCCATTAATTTGATGGGGATTCTGCTCTTTCATCACTTCTTCTTGCCCATGGAACCTCACTTGAGATAGCTCACATGTGCACACTGCTTACAAAGTGAGCTGAAGGGAAGGTAGTGGCATACCAAGGCTCAACAGTGCCCAGAACAAGGGGTGGGGATAGTGATGGTGGTGGTACGGAGAACAGTGGGCAGGTGTGATAATTGAAGCCCCTGTCAGAGCTGCTGATGACATGGTCCCTGTTGCTCAGGGTGGAGATGACAAGCAACAGCAGCAGCTGCTGGTCCCTGTTGCTCTGTTTGGAGATGAGTCCTACAGCTCAAGAGCTTCCCTTGCTGCCATGGACCAAGCAGGCGCGGACGTTCCTCTGCCTGCTCCTTTGGAGCAACAGGGATCCAATTCTGAAGAGGCTCTGGAGCCTGGTTCAATAAGTCCCCCATCAAGGTGAAGACTCAAGAGGGCTGTGCAAAGGGAGGTTTCCTTGGCTAAGTTTAAGAAGCGGTGACCAGACACACCTGGGGCTATATAACTGCCTGCCCAGAAGCTTCCCTTTGCTTGTGGCAAACTTCTTACAAGCTGTCCTCTTGCCTGTACCTTGCTCCCAGCACCCAGTTCCTAATACCTTGAATTGATCTCTGGACCCTTGACCCTTGTCTTTGGAACTCTGACTATGGCTTCACTTGGCACTCTGATAAATGAACTTCCTTGAATAAAAGTGCTTGCTTGTCTCCTCCTGGCTGGACTTTGTGGACTTTCCCACTCCGGGCTGGCTCACTGCCCAGGTCTCTGACCTTGACAGCAGATGCAAGGCAAGCAGTGGTGGGTGGGTGAGTGGTGAGTAGCGGGCAGGGATGGGGTGAGCAGTGACAGTGTAATCCCTGCTGGCAGACCTGGTCCTGGGGGAGTGTAATATTTAATATCCAAAGTTATTAAGCCAGAGGTTCACCGGACAGGAACATAGACAACTGGGTCTAAAACCAAAGCACAACCAGCAAGGTCAGACCAAAGCTCCCCCAGTCACGTGTCCAAGAGGGAAACCTCGACAGGCACACCCACACCCACAATGGACCATCAACAACAATGACACCTTGAGGTGACTATGTGTCCTCCTGATGAGATTAACACTTGCAACAGAGAGAAATAGAAAGATGAGGTCCATTTGCATGATTTGGCCGTTGTCCTTTCCTGGAAAAGAGTCTGCCCCCGAGGCATGTTTTGCCCTATAATTGAGTCGCCTTTTGGGACTCTCTTCAGAGAACTCCCATGGTTGACTAGTGCCCCAGCATTCTGCTAGTCAAGAGCTCCCCTCAGCGTTCTTTCTCCACTGACCCACCTCTGCCTTGTTTCTTCCCAAGCTGAAGACTACAGGATCAGGTGCAGTATAAACTGCTCTTTTTCCCTCCACTTTTCCCAGTCTTCATATCTTTCCTACTCATTAGTCCTTGTGTGCTTGTGTGAGTGACTGCTTCACTGTGTGTATGTATGTGGATATTTTGCCAATTCTGCTGAATAAACTACTGGTAATTGGACATTTAGCTTGTCTCTTGTGCAGTCTGACTCTGTAGACATAGGGTCCAAGATCTCGCTGTGGTGCCTTACCCTCCACTTCGCTAAGCTGTGCTCCACTAATTTCCCCAACCTTTGTATTTTTGGAGTGAATCTGGGCATCCCCCAGGGACTCCCAGAAGTTGGGATAACAACAGGTGGGCAGGTGAGGGGCAAGTGGTGGGTGGGGGAGGGGTGAGCAGCAGCAGGGGGGCCAGACAAGTGGGTTCCTCTTTTCTCCATCCCCAACATTGGCACTCGGGGAATGGACCCTAGTTGCCCCACCCTAGATACACCTCTGAGGGAAGGGGAGGCACAAAGCCAGCTGAAAGACTTTGCAAGCAGCATGTGTGCAGTCAGTCTCAAGTGAGCTTCTGTAAGTCCTTCACGCTCCCTACAGTGCAGTATATGGATCTACTTTTCAACTAATTCTTTTTTCTGACAGTGCTCCAATTCCTAACCTGGCAGGTAAATGAGGAAAACCTGTATTGCAATAAGAAATAACTTTAACAAAAGCGTGTCTTAGAGATTTTAAAGGTGCCTAACTCCTACCCTTCCCATTAACTTGTTTAATGGTAACCAGATTATTTAATAATATATTGCACATGACCTGAATATTAATGGAGGTGTTCAGGGAAATCATCTGTGGGGCATGATTGCTACTTTTCTTTGAAACAGATTGATATCCTTTTCCCCCCTATGGGACTCCAAATCTCACTTTAAAACCCCTATGGCCTTTAAAACGCTTATCTCAAACAGTACAGTTTGACTATACAGAGAGTAATTGCTTCTTCAGAGGGATTCTGACCTTTCTGTTAATAGAAAGTTGTTGCCATTTCCTGACTCTCAGATTCACAATGTCCTAAAGATATATGCCCACAATTTGAATAAATGGTACTTCATATGTGAATTTTAAACTGGTTTCACTGCATGTTTCTTGTGATCTCTTGCTTGCCCAACCTTTTCCTGTCAACTGTACTTCATCCTGTTTGTCAGCCAAACAGTGTAAGGCTTTGGGCCTGTGTTTAGACTTGGGTCCTTTCTACCTCAACTTCATCAAATGTCAGCTCCTCATTTCTTCAAGTTTCCTATTCTTCCCTCTAGCCATTCTTCCCTTTGGGCCTAATCTGCCCCATTTTCCCTAGTCATCTTGCACTTCAGTCTCTGTACTGTCATGGTGCTTGGGCTAGGGTTGTCAGATTGAAAACTGGAGAGACTTCTTGAATTTTTAATGGTTGCATAGAAGATGTAATATCAACAGATATTGCTTGTTATGTGACTGGGTAACAAGCAACACCTGCTGAAACTGTCTTATGCACAACCATGAAAGGTCCAAAAACTCTCTCCAGTTATCACTCTGGAAACCCTAACCTTTTTCCACTCAGCTGTTGAGACACTAACCTTCCTATCTGCCTATTTCTCTTGCAGGAAACCATGTTGATCCAATATAGGTCACCCAGAAACGTTCCCTGGTCCATCTTTTGCTTATACATCTTGATTTAGAGGCAGGTACAGTAGTTGTTTTACTAAGATCTTGTATCAATCCCTGACATCTCCATTTAAGGGATTTCAACTAGGATAAGCCTCTCCTTGACAACTTGAAAAGGCTTCTGTCAAACTGTATGACATTAAGTGCTAGAGGCATGGACAATTTGATTTACAGTAAGGCAGCTCCTCAAATCTATAGACATGTGCAACGTGGATGTGACAATTAAATCTGGTGATGTGAAATGTCCCAAGAGTAAGGTGCAGGATGTATGTGTTTCTAACAGGGTCAGGATAAACATTACAGGGAGTATGTGCATATTGTCCTTTCAAGACACCACTAGATAAAAACAATCAGTAAAGGACACAAATACAACGAGTTGTACAGTTCTTGAGTTATGAATGATTTCATACAAACATATTATAAAATACTTAAATTTGTTTTGAAAACTGTATTTTGATAACGCTTCCATCTAGAAGGACTTATATCTTAATCAGAATGAAAATACTACCTAGCTCCTAGAATAAGATGTTATTTTGATGTTATGACACTATGCCAAAATAGATGATCTAGTACAAATGCTTCAAACTAGTATGCTTGTTGGGAAATGTGAGAAATATAGTATATCTCTCTAGCAAGAAAATCAAATTGCCAAGATAGAATCTGAATAACAACCAATAACAACCAGTCCCACACCTACCACAGAGCATAGCGGAAAAAGAAATAAGCTTATATAAAAGTTGCTCTATTCACAAAGCACTTGTGCCTAGTCAAATATATGGTGCAACAGAGGAGAGAGAGAGAGAAAAAAAATTCTGGTTAGAGGGATGCAGGAAAACTATGGGTGTAGAAAAGCAAAGAAACAGAAAGTCACCATGTTGCAAACTATCAGTTGATGAATACAAGCTTGCAAAGGTTGCCAGCTCTAACAACAGTGTAGAGGGTTCTCAGTATGAAAACAGTATACTTTTAATATTTAGATAAGGTGTTTAGGGGGAAAAAACCATTAACATAAAACACTATTGACTTTTTAAAAAAATGGATTTACCTGATTCTGAACTTTTGGAATCAGACACAGAAATTGATACTTGTACAGTTTGCTGCCAGAAGGAAAGACACATTCCATGAGAGAATGAAACTGAACTTAACAACATATACCATTTTAAAACCCAGAAAACATACAGGTGCCCCCCCCATTTTGGCTAGGGTTAGGGATGCAGGACCCTCATAAAAGTGGAAAAAATCACAGATATCAAATTGTGTTTGTGTGTCTGTAGGAAGGGTACTAAGGCATGGTGAGGAGAACAGGCACCCAGGATCCAAACTAGGTCAGGTAAAGGAGCAAGAATAGGGGTGGGTTGGCATGGTGGCCCTATACTTCCTCTCTTGCACCCATCTTCTTCCTTTGGTATGGGGGAACATCAGGAGAGGGTTTGTGGTGCTGGCAAGTTGGGTTGTGAACCATCTTTAGCATCTTTGGAGGAAGAGCAGAGGCAGGTTTTTAAAGGCTTCTTGGTCTGATTGAAGTCACTGAAAGGGATGGTTCCCCAGAAAAGAAGCACCTGAGGTAGGGGGTGGAGCCAGGGGTTAAAGAAACTCACAGACAATCAAATCCATGAAACTAAAACTTAAAATGTGGAGGGCTGACCATACCTTAGTCTAAGAGTACACAACTGTGTTGGAGCTACTTTTTCTGGCCCGGGACCATCCAGAACACCGAAAATGCTAAACAAAAACTGGAAGTGGGTAAAATCAGTATTTTGTGATGTTACAGTGGAAGGAAACTCTGCATCCAATTTAACAGGTGAATTGTCATTCCTGGAGTCTTCCAAAAGAGGCAACTAATCCTCTCTGTTTTCTTTTTTACAAAAAAAAGTGCGGTTGGAGAGTGTGGAGAAGTCAATAGGGACATTCATCCATTAACACAAGTGTTTTAAAAATATTTGCAAAAATGTATACATTCCTTCCTCTGTTAAACAAAATGGAGGAAAAATTGGGATAGAGTTGGATTTGTAAGGGGGAAAAGGGAAGAAATCAACAGACATAGACTAGATAGATTTGTGCATCCGTATGTCAAGAACACAGCTAAAGATGGCTTTCACTCACAGTGCCTGCTGACCCTCAACTTCTCCCTCAATCATGTTTCTTCTTGACCTTAAGCAACAATAGGCCATGAGTAAGGCCCGATTTACTCATTCCTTTCAGAAATGTTGAACTCATGATGCTATCATACCCTTAAAGGGTGTGTTGCTATCCTCTACTGGAGGGGATAGTGTTGCATTTACAAAATGGTATATAAATTGGACTTGTTCCCACACCTCTACTAATGTACCTGGAAAAGTATGTACATACAGAACCCTCATTTGCATGTCCAAGTCAAAAAAGGGAGCTACATTCCTCAGAGATTCAATTATGGCCTCAATACTAGTATTAATCTTAGTTGCAATGAACACATGTAACCAATGGGAGGTATATTGACACATCATTCAACCACTGATTCATTGGGTCTGCTTTAATTGGTATTACCCAACAGATTCAGGTCTAGGTCAGTAAGACTACTCCAGATCAGTTACATTATGAATAGTATCCATTCACTGAAATCCACTTACCTGAAAGTGGGATTCATTGAACTTAGTGTCAAGGTGCTCTTGACCTTTGTTTTAGTGTTTAGTGTTTATGTTTTAGATCTTAGTGTACTTTGTTTTTAACAGGATAGGTCTAGTTGTGTCCCCTGCTGTAAGAAAGATGTGATATAAAATAAACAAATAAGGTGCATGCTAATCTTTTTTATTTTCATTTTCCTTTCCAAAATGTAATGTTGTACATTTTGTGTTATATTACAAAACTTGATGTATTGGATTTGATGGCCCTTGTTGTCCCTTCCAACTGCCTGAATCTATGATATTTTCATTTCTCATATAAACTCATGGCTTCTCTCTCTCTTAATTTTTCTCTTTCAGATGTTATTTGCATATTTGTCATACAGGACGCTGTGATTTCTTATGTTTCCTCCCACTGTTTCTATACTAGCTGACTGATTGATTGCATTGCATTGCATCCCACTGGTAGCTGAAAAAGCAGTCAGAACTGTTTGCATAACAACAACAACACATAACAACATAATAATAGGAATGACCAGAATCTTTTATCAGCTACTTATACTTAACTCAGTAACCACTTCCCCTGACAATGTCATTCACCAGTGCTCCAATAGCCTGCAGAATAATCCCCTTCTCCCCATGCAGCTAATGTCTAGTAAAGTAGGTCTGGAAGTAGGGAGCTACAATCCTGGCAATCATGTCACAATCATGACTAAGTAGCAAGTGTAACAGAAAAATGACCTATCTGTAGCTACTCCATATTTATGATTTCTACTGAGTCATGATTGTGATAGTACTGCCAGGATTGTATCTTTGCCCAAGCCTGCTTTTATAGGAATCAGATGCATGGAAATAAAGGAGAGCCATTTTACTGGTGAATGGAGCACAAGTTAATGAGGCTTCCATCAGGTCTGGGGTGTAGGGTGGACAGATGAGGTTACTCAGTTAAATAGAATTGACTAAGCAGCTGACACAAGATTCTGACCAAAGGGAACAACAAAAATGCATAGCAAAAATGCAGCCTGGATTTAAAATGTAGAAACAGAGTTAAAATCAAGACAAAGTATACTGTAATTACAGAAGAAAAAAAGTGCTGAGCAAACAAAGAAAGTCAAGGTTTCGGCACCTCTGGAAGATGTGAAATTCATGGGTTCTGGCAGAAAAATCTAACCATCCTTTGTTCAAGGTTAGCACAGTAGCTTAAATCCTTACTGAAAACAACTGTTATTGAAGATGGATGTCAATATGAAGAACAATATTAATTATGAAAGATGGGGGGGAGAGTAAAAGAGCTACAGCAAATTATTGCCCAATTACCTGTTTGCTGACAATATTTAAATTATTAACAGGAACAATAGCTAACTCAGTCAAATCTCATTTAATTCAAAGCTGTCTTTATCCAAAGAAACAGAAAGGCAATTGTATCATTTCCTAGGAAAGAAAAGATCCATTATTAATTCACTGAATGATACTGAAAAACTATGAAAGATGAAATACAAATGTTCACATAGCATGGACTGACCATTTGAAAAGCGCAGGATTCTTTCTACCCAAAAAAACAAAAACAAAACCCTGAAATTTGTCAAAAATATCAAAAATTCCTCTCAACTATAGTGAAATCATGGAACATCATGTTAACAATAACGGAGAACAACTTAGCAAATATCAGGCATGGAATTTTTCAGGGTGATTCCATGTCCCCCTTATTATTTGTTATTGCAATGATACTGCTTTTAGTAATATTTAAAAAACAAAACAAATCAGGATATGAAATCTCAAAGCAAGCTGGAAAAATAAAATTATTCTATGCGGATTACTTAAGACCATATAGAAAGTCACCGTCAGAAATGAAAACCTTATTGAATACTGTAAGAATATTTAGTCAAAACATCTCAGTGGAATCTGGAATGAATAAATGTGCTGTGCTATCAATATAGTAAAATTTCTGAAATCAAAAGGAAAAAAGCTCTGTGGTGGAGCTATCATTAAAGGCTTAAACTGTGATATAAATTACAACTATTTGGGAATATTACAAGTAGAAGGTAACATAAGAAAGTGAAAGAGATTAGTATTACCAAGCACACAAAAAGAGTCCTAAAATTAAAAATTAACAGGAGAAATATTGATTGACTGTTTCTACTATATAATATTGGTGGCTGGATATTGTTGTTTTTTGAAACAAACTGTTAGAGAAGAGAAAAGTCCTCAAGTGAACAACAAAGAAAGCAAAGAGAACTGTTTATAGATGTATAGAGAGAAAATGTATTAAGCAGTCAAGAAGCAAAAGATGTATATAGAAAGAAAATCATGAAGCCTGGCAAAATAAACCGCTACATCTTGCACATATTAAAAGCATTGAAGAGAATGCTGAGAAGGAGATCATTCAGAAAAGGGTACAAAATAGGACACTGAAAAAAACCCCAAAGGTCTTATTTTTGCAGCTCAAGAACAGGCACTTCAAACAAATAGCTTCAAGGCAAATATGGAAAAAAATAACTATAGATAGAAAATGTTGTCTATGTAAAGAAAAAGATCAAGCTATTGACCACCTTATTTGCATGGGTAGGGGCGATGAGGTCACAGGAAACAAAAACAGCACACCAAAACTGGGAAACAAAGGCCACAACTTTATTGGCTACAGCATACAATGGGTTGGCCAAAACATGGGGCTGGATCCCTCCATCAATCAGCCCATTGCTGACCAATGAACCCAAGCTTCCAACTCAGTGCAGGAATCCCGAATGGCCAGCAGGGGGATCCCACCACCGGAACCCCCTGCCATCATGAGGTGCAAGCAAGGCATGTCCCCCCGAGCTGGACATGTTCACTGCCGCCTTGCACTCCCTTCGAAACTGCAAGGAGCCAATGAACCGTTGCCCAAAGGCCATTGGCCCCAACCAACCTGTATCCAAGTCCCATGTGACCGCCATTGAGTTGTGATAGAGAAGCAACAGAACAAAAGCAACAAAGACAAATGGTACAAAACAACAAACTGGACAGACATTGAGAATTACAAAGGGAGGGTGGGTGGGAAGCAGCCCGGACGCATATTGCCAGCTGCCCAGGTGGCCACAGGGGAGGATATCCCCTATGGCCACTACCTGGTCATGGCAGCCAATCGGAGTGCGGGAGGTGCATTCCGATTGGCTGCTGCCTCCTTGGCATCTGGGCAATCCCCCACAAGGCCCTCCCAGAAATGGCCCATTCCACTGGCCTGCAGGAGGCCGGAAGAGCTGCCATTCCTTCACCCCCCACTCCACCCTGCACATGGTGCCACATGGTGAGTTGTGCAGTGCACTAGTTTGTACAGCAAGACAGTATAGGCCAGATATGAGACAGGCTTTGATAGAGTGGCTGCAATGATACACTGGAATCTATTTAAAAATGATTTATACCTGTAAAGAAAATGAGCCTGGCAAAGTTGTTGAAAATAGTAAAGTAAAAATCCTATGAGATTTTAAGGTAGAAAAAGATGAACAATGAAAACATAACGTGCCAAACTTAACTGTGGTTGAGAAAAAAGAAATCTTGGATTATAGATGTGGCAATCCTGGGTGAAATAATTGTGAAATATTGAGACCTACAGATTGAGACCCAATATCTCTCAGAAAAAGAAACAGCTAGGACTTCAGTGGTGGGAGGTACTCTTGGAGCAACTCCACAGACTGATGAAACATTGAAATGAAATCACCACTAATAGCATTACAGTCATTGTTGTCACTGACGTTGTGTACCTTCAAGTTATTTCCAACTGCTGGAGAACCTAAGGAAAACCTATCATGCAATTTTCTTGGATTTGTTCAGCAGAGAGTTGCCTTTGCCTTCCTCTGAGGCTGAAAGAGCATAACATGCCCAAGGTCTTCCAGAGGGTTTTCATTGCCAATCAGGGATTCAAACCCTGGTCTACAGAATCATAGTCCAATGTTCAAACCACTATTTTCATTCAATTACCAAAAAATAAAATAAAATATAAAAACTGAACTAGTTGAACATGCCACATCACATTAAGTGATGATGCCTCACTGATTCCCAGATTCTTGGATATCATGCAAATCCTTCATGGTCCAAAGCTCTACTCAATAACACCAGGTAGACAGTAAAAGAATCATAATAATATAGAATACGAAGACAAAACAATCCTTTACCTCAGGTTTATAACCTAAAAGAAGAAGAAGAAGACGAAAGAACCAGAGAAAGAAATGGGGGGGAGAAAAAAGAAAAGGAAAAATAAAGTAAGGGGATTAGGGAAGGGGAAAAACAAAGAAAACTTACGAATACTCCCCAAAACCACCAGTATGCACAAAGACAATCCAAAACTATAGTTCATAATGTTATGAGGCTTCTAAGCTTGGTGGATGCTAGATGATAGCAGTAATTAACAAGTAATTAACAGCAGAAACATAGCACAATGGCAATGAACAAAGCTGGGAAACTGATTTCTGAAACCATGAAAGCTCAACAGTCTATATGCATTGTAATGACTGGGTCAGTTGCACTTGTGATAAAGTCAAAATCTGTAGTTTTTAAATAAATAAATGTATTAAGTGATGGGTTTCCACCAGTTCTTAAAGGAATAAGATATCTTCTCCAGTAGGTGTTTTTCTATGAGGAGGACAAACAAATCTCTCATTGCATCAACACATTTTACCCAAATAAGCCTATTGGGGCCACATCTTCATGAATTTGTAAGACAGGAATACAAGTACCACAAATTACTATTGAGATGCTTTCCCCAGACAACCATCAAGGGAAATGAGTTTTCTGAATATCTAGTATCATCATTTGTGTTCCATCACTCACTAGAGATTTCAGTGATTTAGAAAAAAGATAGCAACATACCATTCTTTTTCTGTGATGCCATTATAAGATAGTTTCTTCTTATCGTATCTCATGCATGCCGCTGATGTCTTCAAGGAATACTTTCCATTGGAATTTTACTTCGGTAGGAACTGGATCTCATTGTAATGTAACCTTGGGAGCAGAGTGCACAAATCTAGACTGCAATTAGCAAAGCGACAGGCCATGCTGGGTAGTGGAAATTGTAATCCAAATACTAACATTTCCAAATTGTACTCCCAGAGTTATATTTCAGTCAGGTCCCAGTGCCACCAAACAGTTTCAGCTGAGTCAGAAAAGCACAGCAAAGGGTGGTAGTCAAAAAGGAAATTTTTCAAGTTCCCTCTGCTGTGCAAAATCTATGGAGACCCACACACCAATCAAATTTGGTCACCTGATCTCATACCTTCCAACATTTCCCAAATGAAAACTGAGGTAGATGTTGCTATGCAACCTCAAAGTACAGCCAACATGACAAAAGTTATTAATGAGGAAGAACAGACAAGCTAAGAGATACTATAGCAGTTCATTTTTGTTTGAGTCTGTAGGAAAGGGCAAGCTTCTACCCCTTCCTATCCTCTCTCCACTGCTGAGTTGACTAAGTGCAATATTTTGCACTTTGAGCTCAGTTTACAGCAATTCAAGTAAGCTGACAATGAAGAGGGGAGGTGAGAGGAAGAGGGGAAACTTGGGCCATTTCAATGCTACACAGTTATGGTACTATTATTCCACTTTCAGCATCCTGTGGAATTTTGGGGTTTGTAGTTTATTGAGACCAAAGAGCACTCTGACTGAAAATTTTAATTGCCCCTCCCTAAACTACAAACCCCAGGATTCCATAGGCTGTTGAAAGTGGAATAATAGCACTATAACAGTGTAGTGCAGAAATGGCCTAGGACTTTATAAAAGGATCTGAGAAAGTGGGATGATAGAGAATTACAGTCATCCCTCCACATTCGCTAGGGTTAGGGGCACAGGATCCCTATGAAAGTGAAAGAAATGTGAATAACTCTAGTCCCCCCCCCAACCATATTTAACACAGGAAAAAAAAGTATGATCACCATATGCAACCCATCATGGGTTCCTTTGAGGTATCAGGGTTCTTTCACAAGGCAGAAGTGGGTGGCTGGTGGAGCTTACTGCCATCTCCACTGCTGCCCTATGCCATTTTTAATAGGGACTTACTAGCCTTGTTCGCAGTTTCTCAGACTCACAAGGCTTGCAGATTCTATTAAAAATGGCATAAGGCAGAAGCAGAGCTGACAGCAAATAACACTTGAATAATCAAAACTGCAAAAGTGAAACCTGCAAATGTGGAATGCTGACTGTAATTGGAACTGTTCCTACTAAATCTGAAAAGTTGGAGGGCTTGTGATTGTATGCATGCAGTATTAGAATGGCAGAGTTTTGTGTTAAGTCAGCACCATTTTGGCGTGCTAAATACACAGGAGCCAAAAATCTGGGGCACTTTCACCCTACACAATTATAGCACCATCGTTCAGTTTTAACTGCCATGACTGCATCCTGAGATATAGAGTGGGATAAAGCTCTCTGGCTGAGAATACTGTATGCTCCTCCCTAAATTGCAGATTCCAAGACTGCACAGGATGTTGCCATGGCAGTTAAAATAAAATCATAGTGTGAAAGGGCCCCTGAGTTAGCTGTGTTGTATGATTAGGATTGTTTTTGTTGTTCACACATAGAACTAGTACACATTTGGAGTTCTCCCAGAGGAGGCATTTCTTGAACAATGTGTTCTTCACAGCTTCAAAACCTAGTTGTATTGATTACAACTCTTGTTTGGGTCACAACTCTCTTTTAAACTACAAAAATAAGTAATTTTTTAAAGCTATGATCCGAACAATGCTGTCTTCCACTTTTAACCATTTTGGGGTTTTTTTCCACCACTTCTTCCACCTACTTTTTTTTTACCAGATATCTCTTTGGGGAGGATACAGCAGAGTGTCACAACCCTTGCATGAAGCCCTGAACTAAGGTGATACATTTTTATTTATGATTTTCATCATTGTTATTGTCAAGACGCAGAGCTCCTGCCATAGGTTGGTCTGCTGGATGCATACTGATGTAGTGTATTTCAGTTAATGTGGAAGCACTGCTGTAAAATCCTATTAAGTTTAGTTGTAATGCTACAAAACATCTAATACTAATTGATTATTGTAACAATATATGCGTTTGGAGCCTGCCTACATTACTATAAAGTATCAGTTGGTTAATTGCTTTATTGGCTATTGCTACAATGTATCTGGTCACAGGGAAAAGATCAGAGCAGATGGAAATGGAAGTGTAAAGGAAAGTGTTTTGAGAGTGTGTCTAAGATAAGGGGCAGGAAATATTTGCCTGCCCTAAGGATAAGAAGTGGGAACCAAATGCGGGTCTGGGAACTGTGTAAAGAAATGGGATGATGCTAGATTTATGATTTTCTCCAGTCATATCTTTGTGCACCTAAAATCTGGAACTGTGTCTATAAAATGTGTGAGCTCCATGTCTGCTTTAGACTCAGCAACTTCAGAAGAAGTATGCTATGTTGCTTGCATTTTCTACAAATAAAAACTACTGTCTACCTCAAAGTAAAGTTTGTGGATTACAGGTTATCCAGTATACGACAGTCACAATTTCATTAATAACATTTTCTGTCTTGCAGGGTTTGTAATTACTTTAATGTTTACAACATGACAAGAGAAAACCCCTCTCTAAATGCATGTGGGCAATGTACAGCCCTCCAGGAGTTGTTGGACTGCAGCTCCTATTACTCCAACACAGCGTAACCAATGGCGTGGAATCCTAGAAGTTTCAGTTCTATAACATCTGGATGGCCACAGGTTGCCTATCCCAGCTCTAAACCATTAACTCTCTTTTTAATTATAGTTGGACTTTCAGGGGAAAACAAAACTGGTCCTTGAAATAGAAGACAAACTGGACTTCTATCATTAGGCATTATCCAAGATCAGAAATCAAGAAAACATCAGCTAAAGGATAGAATGTTGTCATCACATTAGCCAAAAAGCTTTCTCTTGCTTTTCAGTTTTCTTTTAATAGAACACAAAATGATTCAAAAGAAGGAAGGAAGGAAGGAAGGAAGGAAGGAAGGAAGGAAGGAAGGAAGGAAGGAAGGAAGGAAGGAAGGAAAAGAATTAGTCCAGAATTATGTACAAATAGGAAACTTGTCCCAAAGACAATTAGTTAATGAAAGGAAACATGAGCTTTCATTTCTCTCTGCTTCAAATATTCCATACAATTTGAGCTTAGAAAGTAGCTTTTCTGGACTACAATTCCTAGAATTCTAAGTCAGCATGTCCATCCTCAGTTGTGCAAATCTGCAAACTGCAATTCAAGCAAAAAACAAAAACAAAAAAACCTTCTAAGTTATAAATATGAAGACCCATGTTCTACATCATCATCCTAGTTACCAAATGCATAACTAATCACTGTTGCCTGGCTTAGCCCCTCTCTCATCTGCTTTATCAGGCAGCAGTCACACCAACAGATGGAGGTCTTTTCAGTGGTGACTGGGACTGGGCCACAGAGGGAGGACATTACCACTTCCTTCCTGCTTCTGATTGTCACAGCCTCACTTGCTGGTGGAAGGAGGCTGGAAATGTTAGTCTCCCATGCCCTGATCTCTAACTGAACAGACCTCCATCTCTTGGTACAGCTGCTACCTGGTAAAGCAGGTTTCAGAGAACATTTACAGTCAAAGCAGCAGTGCCATGATTGTGACTATGTACTGTTAGTGAATAATATGGAGTGGCTATGGATCCATTAGAAATATCTAACTGCAATACAGAATGCCAACCAATATATATATTCAGACATCATTGTACAAACAAAACTTTTTTTTATTTGAAATTATAGAAGTTTGATGTAGTCTAATGTAGAAAAGATGCAAATGCAGGTGAACTGGTTCTCAGTGAGACAATCATTATAAAACAGGAGCAAGAGGATGTTGTAGGACTACATAGTCAATCTGAAATCAGCTTAGACATTTTGAAAATTGCTTTTTTGAAAATTAGCTTTAGAATTAGCTTCCTGAATTTTAAAAGAATTGGTTCCCTAACAACAAAAATAATAATTATAGGCAATAAAAAAATCAGAGAAAGGAATTGAGTACACAGACATAGGCATCAACATTTTAAAGTATTAGTTCAAAACAGGGTGAGGGTCTCTGATAGCTGTTTTAAAATTCTAGCCTAAAATTTAAATGAGCTATCCAGGACCCTCAACCAATTTTGGCCCTAGGCTTCAGCTCCTATGATAGCTCCACTTAAGTTCAGACTAAAACCTGGAACAAATTCACCAGTTGGTCAATGCGACCAGTTGGTGAATGCCACCAACAGCCCTGGGTCTGATCCAGCAAAAATTTTTAAAAAACAAAACAATTATGAATAAAATATGTACAGACACTGAAGGATAAATGTCAGTTAACATACTTTGTATAATCCAAGCATGGAATCAGTGTAGGTAACTTAACCGTTTACTGTTAGAGTTATCTTTGTTATTTCCGAATAAAAGGGGATCAGATTTCACTGTGTGTATTCAGCTGATTTTGTGTATGGTGGATGATGAGTTACACGACTCATTTGAACAATGTGTTCATACAGGAAATAGGGTCTCTCTGTTGACCTATAATCTTTGATGCGGTAACAGAATTAACCCAAGTTGCCTGACTGGGTCAACAATAGTTATTAGCATTGCTATCCTTTGTTACATTCCAGATCCAGCACTGTGCAGATTACCTCACAGAAACTCAGGTGAAGAAGGTTAGAGAGAAGGTCATAAGCAGTCCTTCACCATATCCTATTGTGCTAGGAACTGGCAGTGTTGAATGGTACTACCATTCAACATTTCTTTGGAACAAGAGGAGTTTAGGTAAGTTCAATGAGAACACATCTTTCTTTTTTGCCATGCATTACTTGCTGTTGCTGCTAAAATCTCTTGGGATCAGATTGTTAGTGGTGTTTGTTTTCTGCTTGAAATTGTTCATTGAGCTGATGCTGAGAAGAAGAAAACAGCCTGAGAGAATTGTAGCGTTAAGCAAACAGCAAACATGGGGGGGGGAAGAAACTTCAAACTGTGAATGTCAACAGCATCAAGGAGCAGCCAGATTTATAATACCATGATACAAAAATGAAAGAAAAAAGTCAGCTAGTCACCTGGAAATATTGACCACAAAGAGAAAACATTCAGTCACTACCTGAAATATCCATGCTACTAACAAGCCAGTATTTGGAAAAGAAAGAATTAAAAATGGAGAATGCATTTGAAAGCAATTGAGACAGGCACATAAACATGAAAAAACAAATGACATCTTAAGTTATTTATCATATTATGTGACAGTGAACAAGAGATTTAAAATCTACATAAATATATATGTTAAACCAGAAATTGATAACTGGATGCCCTCCAGATTTTGACACAATAAACTACATACACTTTAGGCAGTCTAGAGTATGGTCAAGGATTAAGGGAGTTGTATTATAAAACATTTGGATGAAACCAGATTACTCACCCATTTTAAACAATTCATTGTTATCACCTTTTAGCCAATGTCGATTCATTTGCTTCTTCATGGCTAATTTCTTGCTTGTATATGAGAATGTCTAGAGAAGGCCACCCAAACCACAAAGCAAAATACAGACAAGAAACCACATTGGATGACCCATAGGATTTTGAGAAACCTTTTCTTTTTCTACCTTGCATGAAATATCACAAGGTAGTTGGTATGTGCTGAGCATCTGAAAAGCTGCCAGTGCTGGCTCTAATATTAGGCAAAGTGAACAGCCTCAGATGACAAATGCTGAGGAGCAAAAGTAAAACCCTCAGTCATTTCTCTGAATCCCTTGCCATTCTTCTTTGTTGGAAGAGAGAGCAATGAGTTCCATGCTCTCTGTCCTGCACTAGCCTGTTGTTCTCTGGCATGATGGAAGATGTTGCTCATTGAATGCTGTTCATTCACAGTTGAAATAGCAGTCTAGTTCAGCTTTGAGGGCATCATCTTATCAATTGTGTTAGGCAGGCAATCCAACTTAGGCCAACCCTTAAGGCTACAGTGTATGGCTGTTCAGATATGCTTGGCTTTTTATTGAGGCCTGAGCTGAAGCGTAGTCTGTGGGACCATGGCCATATAATTTTCCTGATCATGTTTTGGAAGTACCAAATGAGAATTTTGAAACACAGTTCTTATAAAACAAACCACTTCCCCACATCCCTAAACCTTAATGGATCCTAGTAATTTGTATTATATGCAATAGAGCTGTCTGTCACATATATATTTTATATCTACCTAATTTTATTCCATTTTATGTTCCATTTATGCATCCACCCCATTTTCACTTAATAGTAGCTGACCTTGTTCTTCAGCATACCTTTTGCAGTGCTACTCTCAATGCTGATGCAAATAAAAGCAGTGGCTGAATAAAGACCTCCCTTCCCTTCAAAGTGACTTTTCTGAAGGAGCTATCTTTAGGTACAGATGTTATCAATGGCTACACATTCCCCCCTCTATTGTACTATGAGTTCTGTTCAAACAAGTTTATCAGGTTACTACCTCATCTAATACATGGGAAGTTTTAGTTAAATTCACAGAAAATAGAATTATAAAAATGTATATACTAAGAAGTAAATACATCTAAGAGAGAAAGCAGCTTATTGGAACACGGTTATCCTGAATTTATATATGCACCAGAACTTGCAACAATTACTGTTTAGACTACAACTTCCAGAATCCCCTAGCCAGCAGAACCAGTTGGTATATTCTAGGAACTGGAGCTCCAGGGCTTCACATATATCAGGGTAAAGAACTCTGATCCTCCAAATATTGTTGGATTGCAGCTTCCATATATCGCTGTTAGGATGGATAAACAAAACAAACCTTCACTGTATCCCCAAGTGGACATGGAGCTGACTTGAACCCACAAACACAAGGTAGAAAGAGAAGGAAAGACAGACAGACAGACAGACAGACACATTTCTTTGGCTAAAGGATCCCTCCCAGGAAGGATGATTTATTCTTTAAGGCTTCCCTTCTCATACCATTTTTATGTTTATATTAAAGAATGCTTACAGAAAAGAAAAGATTCCTGCATCAGCATTAGCAGAGTCACAGCCTGTACACATGTTACATTCTATCTGACCCTTAACTTTCTGAGTCTACATGGTCCTGTCACTTCCTAGGTCATTCTCAAAAATATCTTTCACGTTAGCAGTGTCCTTCTCTTCACAAATACTGATTATAAATAGGATCAGAGCAGAATAAACAACTCTAAAACAAGGTTGATTGATGATTCCTGAGTGACTAAAATGCCAATTAATATCACAATTAACACACATCAATTCTATAGCAAATTACAGAGCCCCAAATTTCAAGCCTAACATCCGCTCTTTGGCTTACACTGGCTAAGGTAACATCAGCAAGGCCATGTGTGTCCCCCACTTGACCTGGCATGTAGCTATGGAGGAGGCAATATGGACAATACCCAAACAAGAATTCTATTCTGCAATGAGATTTTCCTTCAGCCTCCAAATCTTTAGCATTACAGAGTGTGACATGTAGAAAATCATTCCTGTTTAGAATTTTTCTGTTTGCTGACTTCACCTTCCTTCGGTAACTTTGTGTATATGCCTTCAAATCTCCTGGCTCTTGCCAACTATGGTGACCCTATAAATTTTATAGAGTTCTCAGAGGTGGTTTTGACAGTTTTTCCCTCTGAAATATATCCTATACCACCTTATATCCATTGGCAGTATCCCATCCAAGTACTAACTAGGGCTAACCCTGCTTAGCTTCCAAGATCAGACAGGCTCTGATGCCTTTAGGGTATTTAAATAATTTTGCTTGCCCCTTTTCTTTGAATGGCTAAATTGTGCTTCTAAATTCTCCACTGAAATTTTAAGTTAACTGCAATATTAGAAATTTGGGGACTTAAGAAAAAATAATGGAGGAGGAGAATTCTTATTTGGAGGCCAACATCCTCATTATGCCCCCTCCATAGCAATATCCATACCCATAACAAGTAGATGTGCTGTCTTGTTGCATATCAGTTGTTATCCTTGTTGCGAACTGCCATTGATTATGACTTATGGCAACCCTATGAATGAGAGACATTTAAGTCACCCTTATATATTATTCTCACTTGCAATAGATTTGGACTAAACTACTGCTTCTGGTATGATTCACTTTCTTTCTCACTTCTGTAGAGCCTCCCATCAGCATCAATTACCATGGAAAATAATTGTTACCCAAAAGATTGGCAATTATTTACTTCTTCAATAGCAAATGACTGTATACAAGCCCAGTTTCCCTCTTGAGGCAAAATTTCTAATTAAAATGCACCCCAGTTAAGATTCTCTGTTTTCTTTTTTGCAGATCACACCTTGGACTATGCAAACTGTGCCAAGAAATCATATTATTTTCTCCATGTGGAGACATCTGCTCTTGATGCGATTTTGACAAGAGTCAGAACAGAAAGACTCGGGGATTGGCTGACTCCCTGCCGGGACATGCCTGGGCTGCTTTCCTTTCTCTTTGCTGTTCTGAGTCACATGCAGGGATCTGAAATTGTTGGACTACAGAGCAGATAGGTAAGGGCTTATACTGCAGGGAGTTATCTACCTATGCAGTTGAAAGCTAAGCAATAGTCAGTAACTTCTCTCCTGTTGTCTTCTCTCTAGCCATTAAGTGCTAGAATTTAAAGTAATGGTTTTCAAAGCAGCTGTGGGTCATTTGCTTCTTTGGAATTATTTTCTACTTCTGTCCCAGCTCCTGAATCTTCCTTATACCTCGATTAGTCTCACGAGTAATCTCAACTCACACTGTGCTAAAATCTATCCTCCAGCTTGCCCCAAATTTTTCTTCAAAGGTAAAAAATGTTTTTTGTTTCATTTCCATGGTGCAGACAAACTGTTGTCACTGCTGCTTCTGCTGCTGCTGTGCACATTCATATGGATTATGACTTATGGCAGTGCTGTCGTAGGATTTTCTTGCCAAGATTTATTCAGAAGAAGTTTCCCATTGCTTTCCTTTCAGGCTGCAAGAGGGTCACCTGTCCAAGGTCACCCAGTGGGTTTTCATAACTGAGTAGAGATCTAAAGACTGGTCTCTTGGAGTCTCAATCCAATGCTCAGACCTCTACACCATCCTGGCTGTCCTTAAGGATTACTTTTGTATTTATTTTTGTGGTGTTTCTAAGATTGTTAGTGTTTTGGAGTGATTACAGTGTTCTCCCCTTTCTATCACACCTCACCATAGCTTCTGTAGCCTTCTTGATCTCATCTGAGAAGCCTTATGGGAGGGAATCACCCATGTAGTTTTCCTTTGAGCTTTAGCCAAAGCTGAGAAGCTAGGGAATCAGTAGACTATCAGTGAAATGATTGTGCAATGGAGGAAAGGACATATATACACACATAAACACATACTACCTCCCTCTTGTCAACAAAAGTAAGCATAAAAATCGCACTCTCCACCTACTAGAATTTCACCAGAATTTTATTTTCTTGAACAAATTTCTGTTCTGTTAAATTGGGTGAAAATGGTTGCCAAGGGGAGGGATAAAAAACCATTTTTCAGCACAGTATTCTCAATCAAGATTCTAACTCTGGAAAGCTTTCACAGATGATTCAGCCTTCTAAGATCAAGCCAAAAGAACGTTATCATTGCAGGAAGAATGCAAGGGACACATTCACAAAGTCAGTTATCTTGCAGTAAGACATGTACGCTTCCATCATAAAGTCAGCTTCCCAGTCAACATACAACATCTAGTGTATGTTGACCAGGGAACTGGATATTACAAAACATTAAACAAAAGCTACTTGCATGTTGACTAGTGCTAAAAACTGAATGTGACTCAATGATGTTTCTAACCTAGTTGAGACCCTGGCATCTAGGTTTCCCCAGAGGTTGTGCAAATCTGTAGTTAGCAACAGGTAAATAGGTTGAATAGTGAGATGTAATAGTGTATCATGGAAAATAAGCTGATACTCTTCAAATGATCAACCCAGCATAACTTACGGCAATGGATTCTGGAATTCAAAATATCTGGAGGGGCCAAAGGACCTCCACCCCTGGTTTAGTGTCTCTCATTCCTAGCTTTGCTGATTTATTACATTTGTGATTTTCTTAAAACAGCAACATGGAAACAATAGAAAATATGCCATCTCAATCTAAAACTATAATTTCAATCTGTATAATTTATACAATGGCTTTTAAAGTGTTTAGTTAGTTCTAATCTTATAAAAATAGTAATTTCCATAAAACAGTTAAGGTATTTATCCTTACACTATCTAATTCCATATGGCACGTACAATTCTCTGCTATATCTTTAGATAAGTCATCATGTTTATGCACACAACTTGAAACAATTTTCATCTAGGTTCTTAGCACATCTGTTTCCAAAATATAAGTCTTATTTTTATTGGATTAATTAGAACTGTCTGTTTCAAAGTCATCGTGTTATAATTCACTGCTTTTCCTAGGTAAGGAATAAAAGGACTTAACAGAAGAGATGTTCTTGTTGAGAATGGCTGTGAATCTGAACGATTATGATTTTTTTTAAAAAAAAAACCTAAAAAAAAAAGGATATGCCATTAAAATTGAGTAACTAAAAGGCTAGCAGTTTTATACTTTCAGTAATATTTTCTGTTAGTTAATGTGCAGGGCATATGAGTATATAAATCTGTAGCTGAAAAAATTTCCACTCACTAAAGTAAATCTTGGAGTCAGCATTTATTTATTTTAAAGTGAAGCTATAGTTAACTAAGTAGCCAATTAACTTCTCATATCTGCATCCTCTTCTGATATGCACAAACACATAAACATACAGTGTGTGTGTGTGTGTGTGTGTGTGTGTATGTATATACCTGTGTATACAGAAAGAGAGAGAGAGAGAGATATCTTTGAGTTTAGCAAAACTATAGTAAAATAAAGTTAACTGTGTATGGGCCTTTCTACACTACACTGTTACAGTGCTATTATTCCACTTTCAACATCCTTTTTTTTTTTTTGCATTGTAATGTATTTTATTTTAAATTTTGAACATACAATAATACAACACATTACATACTACAAATTAGATTTTTTTTTATCAGTCCTCTTTCCCACCCTCCCTCAATTCTCATCAATAGCTTTAAAGGGAAATTTTAGTAACCATTACTCAAAATGTGAATATTTTTTCAGTAGTTTCTCTTACTTCTTTGTACCCTTTTTCACTTTTAACCTTTTCAATCCAGAAACCCCAAATATCCCACTAATTTGTTGCATTTATTTGCCCATTATATCTCCTCTTTCTTTCCCTTAGAAAATCAAATAGGAGAGATTCTGCTATATAATGTGCCAAAAATTTTTAATCTCAACATTGTTTATTTTTCCACCCTAATGCTATTACTGTATGTACAGCCCTTAAATGATTTTTTTTAATTATGTAGTCTTCTGATTTACTCAATTCCAATTTTCTTAGATTCAAAGTTAAACAGATCTCTTTATTGAATTGGAGGTTTCTTCCCATTGTTTTATTTATCTCTTGGACAATTTTTAACCAAAAGTTTTGTATATGGTAACACTCCTACCACACTGTTATAGTGCTATTATTCCACTTTCAACATCCTGTGGAATTCTGGGGTTTGTAGTTTATTGAGGCCAAAGGGCTCTCTGGCTGAGAATTCTAAATACCCATCCCTAAGCTGCAAACCGCAGGATTTCATAGGATGTTGACAGTGGAATAATAGCATCACAATAGTGTAGGGTGAAAAGGCCCTATCATACAAACAGTTCACCTATTTTATACATTTTTTTTTTATATACTCAAGAGATCATGTACCATTAGCTGCCTTTGCAGGTGTCTTCAGCATGGGTCCAGTCTACTTGAAAGGCCATTTCTGAACAGAACTGAGTTATCACGTGCAGGCTGACTTCTATCCCCCTTAGAGCCCAGTTTTGGGCTTGGGGGGAGGGGGTGACAGGGATGCATGCCACCTTATGCTCAAGATGTCTGTGTTTGCATGAGTGGAAATAAATAAACAGAGAGATCCCCTCAAGTTCTTAAATTACACTTTGTCTGACCTTCCTTCTGATCTACACTGATGGTTTTGGGGTTGCTGAGGCCTCAGGTTTCCCTAGGTCCTTAGTAGGGGAGGAAATAGGACTGTGTTCACAGCTGAAGTCCATCCTCCTATCCCTTCCCTACAGAGGAGCCTTCACCCTTCCTTCCCTCTCAGCTGGTCAGCAGGAATACTATAGTGGCCCTTTCCAGAGCATGACCAACCTGTTGGGAATGGAGGTTTGGGATGTTGTGCAAATTGCTACAAAACAGCATCTTCCACTCTATCTGAAAAGACACTGACATATGTGTAAGCCATATTTATGCATGCACATATCCCTAACAGAGCTCCAGTCATAGTAAGCCTTACGATTCAGTTCCCCTCTTTTAATATAATCTTCTTTGTTGCTGCCTGCCTCCATGCTTTGCATTTGTTCATTTACTGCAATATTTATAGTCCATCCTATATCCAAAGCTCTCCGAGTGGCATATAATAACATCAATTCAAACTATATTAAAGCAATACGACAATTTAAAACAGTACAAGAAAATTTATAGCCTTAAAAATGTCAAACTATATAAAAGGCTAATATAATTTAAAAGAGTAAGCACCAGGTATGTATACAGATTAGACAAAATAAAGAGATACCCCTTCCAACTTGATGCCAGAGTGAAGCAAAAGTTAGTGACTAACAGTCTTCTACGATGAGGGGGTTACATAACCAGACTGTAACACCAGATAAGGCATTTTCTCACATCCTTATACAACCAGTTGACACCAATGATGGGACACAGAGTAGGAGGGTGTCTGAGGAAGGCTGTGGCAAATTCAGCATTTCACCAGGCATCTCCAATCCATCCATCCACCCATCCATCTGTTTACCCATCCATCCAGTTCCTGTCTTTCTGTCAGGACTGGTAATTATACTTAGAAGGATATGGTCAGCTTTGGCTGAACAACCAACAGGTGTGTATCTGTGAGGGGGAGTTCAGCTCAGCTATACTGCCAATTTTCCACAGGAGTATCATAGACATACCCACTAGTAACCTTCCCTTCCGCAGATGGGTTTGTTGTAGGAATGCAAATCTTTCCAAATTTCATACTTACAGGCAAGAATGAATAATTTTATCATTTTTTTCTCCTTGCTGTTGTGCTGTTTTTGAAAACTATTCATCATTCCTGACAGGGCTTCTTTGCACAGAAATCAGCCATTTCTAGACAGAAATTTTACTTTTCTACATCAAAAATTTGTTTTCTGCACAAAAAAAGTTGTTTTCTGTCCACAATATGCCATTTTCCTGGGGGGGGGGAGTGTGTATTTTTTTAACCAAAAGTGCAACTTGAATTACAAAGATTCTCTTTTATCCAGGATTCCTCTCACCAGGTTTCCTCAACAGTTAAGACATTTATTTTTCAACCCTTTTTCGAATGTTCTTTTTGCTATTCTTTCCTTCTTTAGTTTGTTGGCACTTTTTCTTTGACAGAAAAAAACACTGCCATATCAAAAATTTCTCAGATTTCAAAAGCAATTTTCTATATTCCCTGGCAATTACAAGAAAATGTAAAAATGTAGTCCAAGTCTGTCGGGAGTCCTCCATGTTTTATTGTTTTAGGATAGCAGTAGACTGAGGAAATAGTGATAGTAGGCTGTTAGCTATTCCCAGGCGCCAACCATTCCTTCTGGCTGGAATTTCAAAGGAACCGTTTGGCATGATGACGTTCGTTCTTTTACAACTATCTTAGGAGAAACTGTCTGTTAAAGTGTAAGGTGGGGGAAAACGTTCATTCTCGAGCTTTAACGTCTGAAGACAGCATCCCTTACTATGTTACAATAAATCTTCTATTAAGTTTGTTGATCCGTGTAAGAGTGAATCTGTTCCTGACAGAAAGCTCGAGAATCCTTTCAAAAAATGCACCAATTGATGGACCAGTCGATTACTGAAGAAGAGCAAGGATCTGCAGAATCTGATGGAGCTACAGAAACTGAAGTGCCCCTGGATACCAAGACAAAATTGCGCCTGACCGAGGCTATGGAAACCCCCACAAGCGGCCAAACCTGGGTCTGGGGAGAAAAGCCACGTACGTCGTTGAGACAACGCAGAAGGGCTGCTAGATGGGATACATCAGCAAAAGACCTATCCCTTTTGGAGGAGATAAAGCAAATGGAAACCGAACTGGAAAGAAAAGATGAGGAGATACTCGAACTCAAGACCATGCTACGCGAGATGCGCATCCGTCCCTCGCAGACAGGGAGATCACCAGGAGGAGAACCACGAGCGGCTGTCTCGGCGGCAGGCACCCCTGGTCCGCCCCAGCAACCAACAGGGCACACGCCAACGCCACTGTTACTCAGAAATGTGGGAGACCTGAAAGCGACCTTCAACGGGAAGGGGAAGAAACTCTCTTTTTTTTTTGACTATGGCAAACAATTTCATGATTGATCACGGCCATCTATTTCGGGATGATGCGGCCCGAATTCGATACCTAAGCCAGAGGATGAAAGGACTGGCAGCAGACTGGGTAGCGAACCTATATGACTCCCGCGCCCCCGAAACTGAAAATCTGCAGCTCTTCATGAACCATCTGCGGGAACGCTTTGAAGACCCCCATTTATTGGAAAACACCAAATATCAACTGAAACGAATGAAACAAGGCAGGAACGATGTGGGGACGTATTCCCGTGAATTTAGAAACCTGGCCACCAAAGTCCCGTGGAGTGATGAAATTCTAATTGAGTTATACAAAGATGGACTAAATCCTGATATTCTACATGGGTGCTTAATGCAGGCCAATCCACAGACCCTGCTAGGTTGGGTCAGACTAGCTACTGAAATGGAAGGCATAACCCAGACTGTTCAGCTGAACCGACAAAGACAAGACGTGCCAAAACGACAACCTCGCGGTCCCACCGTCCTCAATGCTGAGGAACGGAACAAACGTCTCCGTTTGGGCATGTGCTTTAACTGTGGAAAACCGGGCCACCTCGCCAACACCTGCCGCGGAAACCAAGCTCCGACTGGGACTAAGGGAGCACGAGCAGACCCAAAGAATATAGAATTCACACATCAGACAGCGGCCGCCAAACAACCACTTAGACGCACTTCTAAGGACCCTGCAGCGGCGACAGGAGACTCCGATCCCGATGATGAAACCACCTCTTCGTCCTCATCTGACATAGATGGAGATTCTAAACCTGACTGCGATGACTGGCAAGCGGCGGGAACATCTGTAAGTACTCCTAAAATTCCCCATTTCTACGCCACGGTTGCGATTAGTGGCAGCGATGGGACTTTGTATGTACATAGGGCATTAATTGACTCTGGCTGCTCCAGAAGTTTGTTACACCCCAAATTGGCCAAAAAATTGAAAACTCTTTATGAGCCCTTGGAATGCCCCATCAAATTAACGCAAATGGATGGGACCTCAATGACTGGGGGAGTAATTAGTAAAATCACTAAGCCCATCTCATTTCAAATGGACAAAAACAATTACAGCATGCGATTTCTAGTTCCCAAGGCGATGCAGTTCAAATTGGTCTTGGGAATCGATTGGCTTCGTGAATATAACCCCCAGATAAACTGGACTGCTGGCACTATGTCCTCTTCAGATGAAAACTTTTCTATTCCCCATGAAGAATTGCAACAAATTCCTTCACACTACCGAGACTTCCAAAAGGCTTTCCATGAAAGGGAGGCTGACAAATTGCCTCCCCACACGGACTTTGACTGTAAACTGGAATTAGTTGATGGAGCCACCCTGCCTAAACCGAAAATTTATCCCATGAGCCAAAAAGAACTCCTTGCTCTCAAGAAGTTCCTAAATAAAAACTTGGCTCGCGGCTTTATCAAGCCCTCTACAGCCCCCACGGCGAGTCCTGTCTTCTTCCGAAAGAGAAAAGATCCCAGCGCGGATCCGAGACTGATAGTTAACTACTCTGCTATTAACCAGGTTATTTCCTCCAATTGTTATCCCATACCCCTGATACGGACTGTTTTGGACCATCTTGTTCAAGGAAAATATTTCACCAAACTTGATCTTAAAGAGGCTTTCCATAGGATTAGAATGGACCCGGACTCTGAGTGGCTCACCACCTTTGCAACTCCTCTAGGTAACTTTAAATGGACGGTTCTTCCCTTTGGCTTACAATCGGGGCCATCTGTGTTCCAAATGTTTTTGAACACCATTTTCCATGACTTGTTGTATCAGGGGGTTCTGATTTATCTGGATGACATTTTAATTTACGCAGATTCCATGGAATCTCATGTGTCCTTGGTTCGTGAAGTGTTACGAAGGCTTATAGATAACAACCTCGTGGTTAATCTATCTAAATGCCAATTTGACACCCAAACTTTTGATTACTTGGGATATAGGATTCAAGATTGTTCACTTAAAATGGACCCTTCGAAGATTAACTCCATTTTGCAATGGCCCGTCCCTAAAACTGTGAAGCAACTGCAGCAATTTCTTGGTTTTGCGAACTTCTACCGGAACTTTATTGAGGATTTTGCGGCCATAACGCTTCCACTCACCAACCTTCTACGGAAACCTAAAGGATCCACTGCGGGCAAGGCGCATAGACTTTGTTGGTCGCCTGAGTGTCAATCGGCGTTTGACCATTTGAAATCTAAATTTACGTCTGAGCCCTTACTCCTTTTTCCCGACAGTTGTAAGCAATTCATTGTGCAAACGGATGCTTCGGACTTTGCCATGGCAGCCGTTCTTTTACAACATGACACCACAGGAGCACTCAGGCCTTGTGCTTTCATTTCAAAGAAATTTTCCCCTCAACAAGCTAATTGGCCTATTTGGGAGAAAGAAGCCAAGGCTATCCATTTTGCGCTGTCCTCTTGGCGTCATTTGCTTGAAGGGGCTCGACTCCCCTTTGAAGTTTGGACTGATCATAGGAATTTGCAAGCCTTACAGTCTGCTAAGAAACTCTCCCCTAAGCAGGCGAGATGGGCTGAATTTTTCCAGAGATTCCGATTTAAAATTGTTTTCAAACCTGGCCGAACTAACCAACTGGCGGACCCTCTCTCTCGACTTCCCTGTTTTGCGGAATCCCCTGCTACGTCCTCCCACTCCAATACCTTGTTTCCTGCCTCCTCTCTGGCTTCTCAAGTGACTACTCGTGCATTAGCAAAGACAAGGCTTTCTGCCTCCTCTCTTTGTGACTCCGCTCTCCGCGATGCTATCATTCATGCAGCGCATGCAGACTCCTGGCTACCGGCAAACAAGGATAAAATAGAATGGGTTGACAATCTCCCCTTTTATGGCACCAAGGTCTACGTTCCCCCTGCTGCCCGCGAGCAGGTACTTCATCGTTATCATGATTCCAAACCCGCTGGACATTTTGGGTTTTTGAAGACATTGCATGCGATTCGCCGCCTTTTTTGGTGGCCTGGATTAAACCCCTCCGTGCAAACTTACATTAAGCAGTGTGCCACTTGCAACGTTTCTAAATCGCCCACATCTAAACCTCAAGGGCTCCTGCAACCTCTGCCTGCGCCTGCTAGCCCCTGGTCGGTCATCGCATGGGATTTTATCGTGTCTCTTCCCTCTTCACACGGCTTTCATGTTATTTGGGTTGTTACTGATCACTTTTCCAAGCAATGTCATTTTGTGCCTCTAAAGAAACTACCCCGTGCTGACCAGCTGGCTGACCTGTTCGTTAATCATGTATGGAAACTTCACGGACTACCTTCGGTGATCATTTCGGACAGGGATCCAATTTTCACTTCCAAGTTTTGGACTTGTCTACTGAAAACCCTGGGAGTCACTCAGAAACTCAGCAGTGCTTATCACCCTCAAACAGATGGCCAATCTGAGCGTGTTAACAAATCTCTTGAACAATTTCTTAGGTGTTTTGTTTCTGAGAACCAGAATGATTGGGCTCCGCTCCTTCCGTTCGCTGAGTTTGCCATCAATTCTGCAGTTCATACCTCTACTGGGAAACCCCCCTTTGAAATAGTTTACGGCTTCCTTCCTTCTCCTTTCCCCCCCTCTCCCTCTCTTCCTCCGCTCCTCCTTCTGTTTCTGCTTGGGTCTCTAAATTTTCTGGCATTTGGCAATCCGTCTCAGATGCTATAGCATCCGCTAAAGCTTCCCACAAACGTTTCGCTGACCGTAAACGGCAGCCTAATCCCCTTTACCAGCCCGGGGATTTGGTTTTCCTTTCTTCTAAGAACATTTCCTCTCCTTCTCCGTCTAAAAAACTTTCCCCTCGTTTTCTCGGACCTTTTCCTGTGAAAAGGGCTATTAATGATGTCTCTTTTGAACTAGATCTCCCTTCTTCCCTCAAGGCTATTCATCCTGTTTTTCATTCCAGTTTGCTGAAGAGGGCACCTTCGCTGACTTCTTCGCCGGCTGATGTTCCTCAACGCCCCGACTGACTTGCTACTGCATTCATATTACTATTTAGTTTTCTTGTCTTTCTACTGTTCCGTGATATTTTCTATATTTTGTGTATCTTTATGTATATATTTTTTTTAAAAAAGTGGGGCAGGATGTCGGGAGTCCTCCATGTTTTATTGTTTTAGGATAGCAGTAGACTGAGGAAATAGTGATAGTAGGCTGTTAGCTATTCCCAGGCGCCAACCATTCCTTCTGGCTGGAATTTCAAAGGAACCGTTTGGCATGATGACGTTCGTTCTTTTACAACTATCTTAGGAGAAACTGTCTGTTAAAGTGTAAGGTGGGGGAAAACGTTCCATTCTCGAGCTTTAACGTCTGAAGACAGCATCCCTTACTATGTTACAATAAATCTTCTATTAAGTTTGTTGATCCGTGTAAGAGTGAATCTGTTCCTGACAAAGTCCCATTTGAACTTCTCTTACCTCTCTTATCACTTTGATAAATATCATTCCCCACAATTGTCCACTTCCTGCCTGCAGTGGACAATTCAGGTAATATCTGAATTGACACCCAAAATAGAACCTGGAGCCCAAGATTTAGTAAAAAATCAATGTCCTCATAAGTAAAGCAAATAGAGGATGATGTTCTCAGAAGTATGTAAGAATGAATAGATCTGAACTCTCAAAACTCATCCACTCGCCTTGAAATCAGTCACACAGCATATTTACCATTTAAGAAAAGATGTAATCCTAATGGTGGATAAAACAGTGAATGCAAACAGAGGAGGAGTGTAAATTTAGACTGGTATCCATAACTGAAATATCTTGTCTTTTCAATTATCTAGCACTGGAGAAAACAAGCTAATACACTGCCAGTGGTTTTGTCTTCTACAATTATTTTATGAAATTCTGGAGGATAATTACATGCTATGTGGGTTCTTTTTCTGCTTTAATTATTTGTTGCCAGGAAAGATTTCTTAATTAGGATACTATTTTTGACTCACATCTTCTTAAAATTACCTCAACATTTATTTTATTATTTTAAACACAATACCAATGACCTAGCAGTGGGACTCCTCATACTGGATACTGAATTGAGTTAGCAAGGATATGTAGAAAAGATGAAATGAGGCAATCAGACAAACCAAACACATCCTCTTAAATGCACATTTTACATAATAGCAGTGAGAGGAAGCAAGAAGTACCATTTGCTTCTAACATACTGTGACACAGAGCCAGAAAAAGTTGCAATTGTCATATAATTGATTATGAAAGTAGAACCAAAATCATGGGCAGCTTAGGATATTCTACTGTCTGGTATACCCATTCTACCTGCAAAGATAAAAAGGTATACCCAGTCTACCTACAGAAGTTGAAAAGGTTGACAACTGAATCTCACTCCAGCACTATTGATGAGTGACAATCCTCCATCCCACCTGGAGGTAGAAAACTAACTTAAAGGAGTGCAGAGCAGGTAATCTGGAACACTCTTTCTCTATCTTCCAGCAATATATTGGTAGACCAGAAGCATCCCAGGTCCTAAGATTTCAGCCAAAACCTGAAACCTAGGGACCAGCATGAACTATTAAGTTTCAACTGTGGTTGCTCAGACCATGTCACTCAAACAAAACAAAACAAAACAAAAAAAATCAAATAAATGGCAAAATATATTTCTGGTTGGAAATTAAGTTTTCCAGGTTCTGAACCACTGCTTTAACATTTTCAGGTTCCATTATGTGTTGTATTGGGGTAAAACTTCATCTAACAATTGGCTTGAAAAAATTAATTGGGGTTTTTGGGGGGTCTCCATGGGGCTGTCAGGGGCTGCAAAAGTGAGATCCAGAGGCTATATGTTCCCCACCTCCAAAAAGAAGATGAAACTGTGAAGGAAAGGAATTGGGAAGTATGGAGAAGGTAAATGTAGCCAGGAAAACTGAGAATAGGAAAAGAGGTAGGACAGGAGTGTGGCAAGGAGCTGTGGACAAAGAAAGAGAGAACAAAAGAGAGAGTTAGAAAAGGGAAGCAGAAGGCAAGAGAAGTAGGGAGAGTGGAGAAGAAGGAAGGGTGAAATAAAGAAAAGAAGAGAAGTGAAACAAAGGCCCTTTTCACACGCAGGCGGCGGAACGGGGCAAGCCACGCCAGAACGGGGCTTACCTTGTTCCGTTGCTGTGCGGAGCAGCACATTTTGCTGCTCTACACGCAGCAGCATCCCGTGGCGTCCTCGGCGCCCGGCAGCACCCAAAATGGCGGATTTTGACTGGCGGAGCCTCTCCACCAATCGGAGAAGCTCGCCAGCCGGAAATCCTGCCCCCTACCCGATCTGCAGGGACACCCTTTCATGCGTCCGTAAATCCATACGGGCGCTGCAACGGGGCTGGACGGGGCTGGATGCCCCGTGCCTTTGAAAAACCACATAAAATGTGGTTTTTCAAAAGCACGCAGCGCTGCCACTTGCGGGTGCCCAACCGCGGATTGGCGTGTGGATTTACTCGTGAGTAATCCACCCCAATTTGCGTAACGGTGTAGATGACCTCCGTGGAGGTCGATCTACACCATTTTTTTAACTCCATGTGAAAAGGGCCAAAGAATTAAAAGAAAAAGTCTTTAAGCAGAGCTGAGGAAGAAACGCATTTTAACATTCTTTTTGCTAACAGCCACCCATATGTGACCCAGTCCATGAAAATAAATTGTCCTGCAGCTTCAGTCATATAGGGTAGGATGAAGTAGGTGGGAACTGTACTGGGAAAATTAACAGTAAGATAGGAAAAGACACCAAAGCAGCAGTCATGTATTCAGTGACTTCCAAAGGATCAAATCCTGTTCCAACTCTCTCCCACTGGGTCCTGGCCATGGTTTGAGAAACAATGAGAAGAGGAGGAAGAAGAGAAGGAGGTGGTCAGTCAGATCCCCATTCTGCAACAGTGGTGTGGGCTGGGAACACACAGATTTAAAAAAATCACCCTGAGTGTTCTCACCCTGATTCCTTCCCTCTGACTGAGCACCAGAAAAAAGGGCCAAGTCCTTGAGATCTCTGTGGATCTACCCAATATAGAAGTACAACCAGGGAGATGCTGTTGTGGACTTCACTGCATCTCCCTCACCTTTTACCTGAAATGACTGCCCTACTCTGTCAAATTAGAAGGTCAAGCATGAAAGCAGTAGGGAAAGGTTGAGTGATGGAGAGTGTGTGCAGGGTAGAGATCCTGATTAAAAAGCAAAGACCCCACTAAAAACTTTATTATAGGAACTCCATTCTAAGATAGGAAAGTTACTCTGAGTGCTAATCTAGCTTCATTCTAGGGAAGAGCTGAGAGAAAGACTAGCGGAAAGAGAAGATATGGAGAAACATCCCTAAGAGTATCAGTTTACATCACAGAGAGGTCAGGATAGGTAGACTAGAAGGGAGAACACTTTGGGTCACTTAGACTATCTAACCCTATTATTCCTACTGTGAGGCATTCTTGACCCTTCAGTGCCAAGCATTGTTGGGATTCTAACAATAAGAAGCAAATGTCTGTTGATGGTATAGATTCCCAGTGAGGATGAGAACATGGTTTTAATTTGCACATTGAATCAATACCAATGCCATGTAACTTGAAAAAAAAAAACTTTTAAAGGAAGATGGTGGCGGTGGTGGTGGTGGTGATGATGATGATGGAAGAGATAACAGAATCAGTATATCATTGTGAATGCACTGACATGTCTCTGAAGAAAATATGCAGCTAATAACGTGTTGCTTGCAGATAAGTTAAATGGATGCCAAGTCATCCATAAGTGACTTTAAATCTAATCACTTGTTATACGTGTGAATTTTTGTGCTTAGCTTTTCCATTAAATTAAAGGGACATATTTGTCTATATCAGAGATGGGGAATATGTGAGCCTCCAGATGTGGCTGGACTGGATCTCCAGTCATCTCTGGCTGTTAGTGATGATGGCTACTGCTGATGAAAATGGTAGTCCAACCACTTGTGGAGGGCCATATTCTCTCATTCCTGTTTTATATCATTATTTAACCGGGGAGGATCCCTAACTCTTCTAGCAAGAAGTCAACAAGAAGGATCTTGTACACAGTGTCCTAAAGTTCCTGCCACAAATATTCAATATACTAACTCATCAGAAGATGCTAATTATTAATTTAAAATTTCCTTCAAAGACTTTTTAGTACCTCTAACGTTTTAGAAAAACATTATTATAAATAATAATATTATCTTATATAATAATAAATAATAATATACATATATTATTTACTGGGAACAAAGACTATCAATGATTGCCAGCACTTTTTTAATCCTTATACTTTAACAATGAAGTTCCATAAATGTCTACTCTGATGTAAGTCCCACTGAACTCACTGGGGCCTACTCCCAGGTAGGTGAGTATAGCACTACAGCCTTAATGTTTAATGAGGGGCATAAACAATCCAGGTAGAAGCCTGAGGGAACTCATCTAATTTACATATCTAAATTGACACACACTATCATTTATAAGTGAACACAAGCACAATATTTGCATAATACCTAACTCTTCTATTAGGATCTTGTTTAACTGAGACCAAGATAGGGTGAAAGGCAATACAGAATTGTTGTCCCAGAACAGCCACAGCAAATTCCACTTCAGTTTTCTCCTTCCTGTATGACTTGAATTTTAAAAGATAGTAATCCATGAAAATAGATCAGCACTGGCACAACCACTGTGCAACACTATTGAATAGGAGTTCTGTTGTGTCAGGCAGCCACAGGGCTATGTAGACTAGAGCCACACCTCCCACAAACACACTTGCCAACTATGCTTCTCCCTAGTCACACATTCAAGAATCTGAACATTTTGTACACATCTGACAAACACCTTCAACTAGTTCATCCTCATAAATGAGGACAAATAATTCCCTCGTATACAGTTCTCAACTGGCACTCAAACATCTTGAAGTGTTTTAGGAAATTATTCTAGAAAGAAATATACTTTTTGCATGTGAAGATTTACACACACACACACACACACACACACTCCACTGTTTTCAGCCAGTAGGGTATAATTTCTTTTGGTTCAAGATTGTTGTTGTTTTCTTATGCAAAATGTTGCATGGCAATGTTGCACAATAAAAAATCTTCTGCAACAAAAAGCTTATGCAAAAAACCACTATCTTGCATAATAAAAATTTTTGCAGCCCTGCTGTCCTGTGTCAGATTTTTTGTGTAAGATTTTTCACTGTGCAAAAGTTTCTGTGGAAACTTTTTTTAATGCCCAACCACACAATTCTCACATATAAAAGAAATGCATAATGGTTTCTCAAAACTTGTTTGGATATGAAAATAACAGGCAAAAAACTGTGCAAAACTCTCACCACTGTATTATTTTTCCTGACCAGGTTTCCCAGGTGTTTGGAAACCCAGTTTTGCCCAAGAAATGAATAACAGTCAATATCATTTTTGTCTCTAAGCACTTATACAAGAATTCCAGAGATAATCATGTTCCTTCAATGTGTGGATGCACACCATACAGACATATGTGTGTATACAATGGACAGGGATGGCCAGTGCCTGAAATGCTGAGCAAGATCCCCCAAACTTACCTGTTAAGCCAGGCAGAGCCGCAAACAAGTTTTTCTGAGATGCTGAAGATCAAGGTAATAGGAAATGAAGGCTACAGTCTTTTACCAATCATGGAGCACATTGAGAGAGAGAGGGGTCTCTTCATCTGCCCTCTTCAATGAGTTCAATGTGTTCCATAGCAGAGAGAGTACTGCAGTCATCATTCCCTAGCTCCCCAGTTTTCAGTATCTTGGAAACCCTAAATTGTGAGGAAGGTTTTGTGGGCATCAGCAGAAGTAGACAAAACAGTGAAGCTCCACTATTGTAGGTACATCAGATGATACAGGATCTTGGCCAACATTTTTGAACAGAAGCTGCTGTTTTCTGTTCACTTATTTTCTATGTTAAAAAGAGGTGAATGCATCTTTCTTTCTTTCTTTCTTTCTTTCTTTCTTTCTTTCTTTCTTTCTTTCTTTCTTTCTTTTTCTTTCCACAGAATAAGTTCTGAACTGAAAATAGTCTTTGAAAATTGTGGGGTTTGATTACTGTTTCCCAGCAAAGAGGAAAACAGCAAAATTATGATGATTTACATCCTTTGTGCATCCTTAGTACACGGACAAAACAGTTAAGCTAACTGAGAAATACATACTAATACATACTAAAACAGCATTTTGAGATCTCATAAGGTAACAAGACACTATAAGAAAGACGGAAGCTCTTAGGCTTAAATCTAGTTGTTAGTCCCAAGCCATTTTCACACTGGACTGTTATAGTGCTATTATTGAGGCCTCTCCCTAAACTGCAAACCCCAGGATTCCATAGGATGTTGAAAGTGGAATAACAGCACTATAACAGTTTAGTGTGGAAATGGCCCCAGCTACAGTAGGTCCACTGTATCTCTAGAACTGACAAGTATTGGCTTATGAAGTTATCATTGAGTCAATGGGTCTAGTCAAGTTAGGTCTAATTATTAGAGTAAGACTTCAGAGCGCAATATGTATATTCATTACTCATGGCAATACAGGAAGTTCCAACCAACCAAGCAACCAGAGGATGAATAAATTTGCACCTTCTAGCACTCAACAGCCGTGCTGACTCTTACTAGAACAAAGACCATTACATTAATGGGCAAAAGGATGGTTGGTTGACTTTGAAATTAATGCAGGTACTTATCACATTGCTTCATTCCGTTACCAACAGAAGCTACTAAAAACAAAGCTGTCAGATGGCTAGTCTAAAAGAAAGGTAACTTTTCAAGATACCTCTTGTCTGAGGACAATAGATACCTAAAAGACAGAGCAGTGTGTGCTGCCAAGGAGACAAGTGGTGCCTTTATAAATGAGACAAACACCCTTCCTAGCAAAATACTCTGCTCTGCATTTCTTGGTCATGTTTTCTAAAAAAATTTTTTCCACGTTCTTGCTATTAGTGGAGAAGCCCCCACAGGTGCCAGAAGGAAAGAAAGATGGGCTATTAGATTGTCTGAGAACTGAAGCCAGGATGTATCTAATGGCAGAGTTTCAGCGGCAGAGAACATTTTCTGCCAAAGAGAATGTAATAGCAGGAACTAACAGCAGCAGATCTGGGTATGTTTGCCAATGTGCACAGATAATGAATGGCTCTACTTACGGGTACACAATGGATCTTTTGCCAGGAATTTAGGAGAAGTTTCAAATTACACTTTTGACAAACATGCCAGTGCCATTATAGCAACTGCCAAGATTCTTATTTTGAGTCATCAGTAGTGAGCTGGCATTTTAGATTTTTGAAAGAATAGCCAGCTCTTATTTGGAAATACCCATAATGAACACTATTTTCAGGAGAGTTGCAGTGTCACAGCTCTGTCTGAAGGGTACTCAGTAAGTCATAGGCCATCTTAATGGATGAGTGCATTAAAAGCAAAGGGTATACTTCTACTTTTTTCAAAGGATTCCTACCAAATGTTCTTTATACATTATGCCAGTATCTAAGGGGGCTGATACTATGAATTCCTTCTTGCAAAGAATGATATATTGAAAATTTGTTTTCCAGAAAGCATTACAACACAAGAGTGTTAATGCATGCAAATGCCTTTCCTATTTTGCATTAGATTGTATGGTTGTAACTGCCTTGATTACAATCACTATATAAAGGAGACTTCAATCTGACTGAAAGGAACAAACAAAAGTAATTTTGGATTGTTTGAAAGAATCATCAACTTAGTTTGATTAGGAGGAAGCCCTTAGGAATGCAACTGGTCAGAGGATCTGTCCAGGAGATTTGAAAAAGAACATAGGGCATGGTAGGATCAGCCTTTCGAGACAATTGATGTGTTTCCTGAAAAAGATATGGTGGCTGAACGGGAGGGGGGAGCTCAGAGCCAAAGAGAACCCTAATGGGAGAATTATTTATTTATTTATTTATTTATTTATTTATTTATTTATTTCCTGCCATTCTTTCTGTATGGGACCAAAAAGCAGATTTCAGAAGTTAAAAAATACATAACGTAAAATAATGTATAATATAAAAGTATTTTTTAAAGTATTTAAAAATTAATGATACTATTAAAATAAATTTAAAAGGAATTTAAAATCATGTTTAAAACATAAAAATCCAAGCCGAACACATCTCATTTGAAATCGCTTCTGCACAACCAGTTAAAAGTTGGAACCCTTTTGAAATAAAAAGTTTTTTGCCTCCTGGCAAGAATGGAGCAGAGAGGGGACCAGCTAAGCCTCTTGTGGAAGGGAATTCCATAGTATGTGAGCAGCCACGATGAAAAGCAGTGTTCTATATCTCCACCAAACTACCTATGACAGTGGTGAGAAAGATGAGTGATGAGAGAAAGCCCCTCCCCCCAAAAAAAAGATTTTAAAACCTGAGGAAATCTCATATAGGGAGATTTTGTCTTTCAGACAATCTGGACCCAAACAGTGTAAGGCTGATAGATCAGTACTTTTAATTCTGCCTGGAAACAGGTTAACTAGTGAAGCTGTTTCAATGAAGGGGTTATATGCTTCAGAAATCTGCTTGAAATTGTGTCTGAGTACAGATTTTAAAACACATTTACTCCCTAAGTATATGTTACTGCAGTTTAGGCCTCCTTGGAGATACCCCTAGATATCATTTTGATATCAATAATTTGTCTCTCTTCCACCACCTCTCTCCACATGCTTGTGAGGCCCCCGGACAAGCACAGAACTAGGCTCGGCCACTAGTTGCTGGACATTCCATTGTCCACCCAGGCAGGCCAGAAATAGCGAGTTCACAGCTTTAGGAGACCTCTCTGCAAACACCTTCATTATGTATGCACGCTGTTTACAAAGGACTCCCTGCCCCAAGCAGGTAACTTGGCAAGTTGAATATTCAACTGCCAAGCACTCTGCATTTGCATACTGGCAATTCGGATTTAATCATGCTAAATTTTGACCTTTCCAAGGCTTTGTCCCGTGCCCAAAACTCATTGTTTTCCCCAAGTACGGCATAGCCTGCAGTTACATTTCTCTCTATAAAAACCCCTGATTCTGAGACCATCCCCGGATCGCTCCCGAGTTCCTTCAAAGTGGCCTTGCTGCTGCTTTGCTTGGCGAGCTTCCCCTCAGCTCCACGTGCTGAGCCACATAGAACCCCAGCATCGCTCTCTATTCTTCCAGGCTTCAGGACAGGTTTCGTATCACCCAATTCAACAATCCCTCTGAAAAATCCCTCTATAACACTCCAACCTTTATTTTCTTTAGTTATTTGTGTGAGTGTGTGTGTTGCATACACTGTGTGTCTATAATTAATAAAAATCTCAATTATTCTTAAACTCCGGTTTGCTTCTTGGCTTGGCCTGACCCCCTAGACAATGGGTAAAAGATTCCGCTGTGTTGCCCTGCCTCTCGCATTGCTAACTTGTGCTCTAGCTAATTTCCCTTTCCCGAAACGTAGTTAATTGTGAGCGCATTCAGGCGTCCCTCCCAGGACCCCCAGTAAACAGGGTAACATATACATTTCTAAATATGCTTACTAAATGTCCCCCCGCCAATATTTTTGTAGGTCTCCAACAATTAGATGCTGGCATGAGCACAGAGATAGAATGCACAAGAACACTCAGAATGGTTGGAAAACATAACAGAAGGTCATTTAAAAAAAAAACAACAGCTGTATTGCACTGGATTAGCATGAAACACAGATCTAGAATCAGACAAGCCATCTGTTGTCTGATGAGCATTGTTTCAACTTACCTGATGAGTGGAAGTTCCAAAATAACATCTATGGTATCCCACATGAATGTTTTCACTGCTACTTGGGAAAAGGGAAGGTCAGACAGTGTCAGAGCTGAGTCTGATTCTGACCACTGCAAGATCCCTTAAGGGGACCTCCAAACTGAGGAATGATGCCCTGCACCCCTTTTGAAGCTAGACTCACCCCATGCGGCTCCACTCTAAGTTGTGACATAATATTAAGAAATAGACTTACATCAAATTAAAGTGCTAGAGGGTAAGAAGCTTACCAAAGCCTAAAGGCTGGAGAAGGGCTGGATCTCCATTTATATCTTACTCAGGCAGACCAGAGAAAAGCCTACAGCTCCCCAGTCTTTTCAAGGGAAGATCCTATCCTCCACAGGCACTGATTAACTTATCCTCCCATAGCCCAGAAAAAAAAAAGGCACTTGGGCCTCTAAAAGAAAGACCATCGCATCAGAGGGAAATTATGAGGACTCCCTGCCGTATCACACACACTCCAGACCACAAACAGACCTAGTGAATCTGGAGTCTTAGCTGTTGAGACTAAAATTGCAACAGAACATCCAGGAAGTTAGAGAACTGGTTGAAAATTGTATTTTTATCCACACATTGCAGAGACTCCCTATGCTTGTGATAGGGACTGGCACAAAAAAAAAAATATCCAGAAAAGAAAGCCACAGTTCCACTTGAGGTTTAGGTTAAAAGTTCTTACATACATTAGAGAATCATGGCTGTGACTTTTTATTAACATTATCTTCCTGTATTGCTGACCTTCCAATGTCATATACAGCAATGGTCAAACACCCTTGTCACAGTTGTGTTCAGCACAAAAACTGTAAAGGAATGCCCATTCAAGAACAGCTGTATTTGCATGGATATCTCATTTCAACATAGAGCAATACTGCACTGGGGATGGAGCCTATTGAACATGCAACATGGGAGGCAAGGCCAGTGTACATGTAAGGAAATTCAGCAGACAAGCCAGGTAGCTTCTGCATTTAGTAGCTGTAAAGTCTATGGGTCTTTCTGCGCTACACTGTTATGGTGCTCTTATTCCACTTTCAATATCCTGTGGAATTCTGGGGTTTGTAGTTTACTGAGGCCAAAGAGTTCTCTGGCTGAGAATTCTAAATGTCCCTCCCTAACCTGCAAACCCCAGGATAACATGTTGAAAGTGTAGTGCTGAAAGGCCTTATGAAATTCTTTGAGCTAATCAAGAATCTACTCAAGGATAAATAAATGTAGCTTAACTTTAGCAGAATGTAGAAACCTTCAGACAGAAAAAAAAAATGACAAAATCAATGTTCCAAAAAACAGACATAAGTCTTTGGTTTGTAAAAGGTCCCTGCTGCTTAGAGTTTTATGTAATTTTTTTTTAAAGTAGTCTCCCATCTCAAACAACAGCCACTTGGAATAGCTATAAAATATCAGCAAGCTGACATGCATCTCCTTGTAATCAGTTTCCCGAAAATGACAGTCTGCCTTAACCATACATCTTGTTTGAGTATTTAATATACAGTCTCTTTATAGGATTATTCAGGCATCCCTTAGTGGTTTTGAGTATGTTTTTAGACATTCTTAGAAGTCTTACCAGGTGTCTGAGTTAGGAAAACGCAGAGCAATCAATAATGTTAATGGTATAGTCAGCGGAGAGATACATTTTTATAGCAAAAAGGTACTTTTGAAAAGGATAAGGTTTTTGACACTGATTGTGATAAATAGGTTGTGGTATCAGTTCATGAAAACAAACTATAGTGTTAAAAAAAAGTCAGGGTGAAGAGCTGAACGTAAACATTGAAGCAGAATAGTAATATTCAGAATTCTTGAGCTGGAATATCAGTTACTCATGATTCAGCCCTACAGACATCTACTTGGAGGCAAGGTCCATTGAACACAATAGAGTTTACCCCTAAGTAAATGTGAATAGTATTAGAGTGATGAACTGTAGGAGTGTAAATACTTATTTAGAAGGAAGTCCCATTAACCTCAGTTGTATTAGCCTCTGGGTAAATAGGAATAACTACAGATTACATATTATAAATCACATAGATAAGCAACAATGGTGCTCACTGCAAGCTCATTGCAAGCTTCCATCCCACTCAGCTCATTTGTACCAACAGCAGGTCACCTACAGCACCTGATCTGTAGACAATATTCATACAGTTTAAAGTTAATAAATATTTTTGCTTGTTATGTTTGACTCCGGTTTCAATTAGCAGTTGAAACTTGTCCACATATATAAGATGGCTGATTCCCCACTTCCATGCTTTTTTTTCTTGACCTGTAATTATGCCATAAGGTTATTTGAAGGCACATTAAAACACAATTATGTTTCCTGGAAACAGCACTGTAAATATTGTCACAGATTTTTTTTTCCTAGCTGCATCTATGAACAACCCACTTCACAACTGTGTACTATGCCTACTTGGGAAGGTAGAAAATTATTGAATGGGGGGAAATGTGCCTTTTTTATTATTTGGCATGAGGGAGCCCTCAGTTGCCAGGTATGAGAGCTACCAAAAACCCTTGGCAAGTTCAGATACCAGCCAAAGGTAATGTGCCATTAAGGCAGATTAGGTACTTGCTTGTGGTTGGCACTCTAGGTACAGAACATGCTAGTCTATTTAGTATTCCATATATCTGCTCATATGCTAGTGGCTTCACCCTCTGATACCCTCACACAATTGCTGGAGCCTAGCACCATGGTATACTCCATCAGTATGGATGTCTGCCCAGTTCTTCACAGTAGGCAGCCATGAGACACCATATACATTTTTCACAATGACCAAGAGTAATGCTTATGTGCTATATGGCTCACTCTGGGAATTTAAAACGATATGTTATAATTACCTGCCACTGTCATTAAGTGCAAGGTGTTCTTAATATTTCATGGATGGCACTTTGCTGTGCACCATCTGAAATCTAGAAATTTTGCTGTCTACATCAAGGATATATTGTTACACAAAGATTAGAAACTGACCATCTCCATATTGCAATCTACTCTATAACATGTTTTCAATTTTTAACAGGTGCTTTAAGAAGTACAAGATTTTCTAACATAGTGGATAAAGAACAAAAGTTGGTATTTGGGTCTGCCACAAGGTCTGTTTCCCTGTGACCCCCATATCGATTAATAATGTCATTTAGAACATCAGGAGTTGATTGCCTTTCACCTCACAGTGGCCATTTCCACACCACACTGTTATAGTGCTATTATTCCACTTTCAACATCCTGTGGAATTCTGGGGTTTGTAGTTTACTGAAGCTAAAGAGTTTTCTGGCTGAGAATTCTAAATGCCCCTTCCTAAACTGCAAACCCCAGGATTCCATAGCTGTTGAAAGTGGAATAATAGCACTATAACAGTGTAGTGCAGAAATGACCAGTGTGAATATGCTACCATTTTCTAGCAATGCCTTACTGAATTCTACACAGAATAAACAAGCTGTGTGAGGTCACCAAACTGTACAATCAGTTATCTTCTTTGAGAATCTCTTCTTCCTATAGAAGAACATGAAAGAGCAGGGGTGGAAAGTATGGTTGTTGATTGTCATCTCATTTAGATTTTCCTTGTTTTGCTGAATTGCCAAGCTACATATTCTGGTTGTGTTTCTTCTTAATTTGTTTGTTTAATGAGTCTTCCCTCCTACACCAGTTGTCCCTAGCTATTATTATTACTTAGATGTTGGGTGGAAGATAGGTAGCCTCAGTTACCAACAGAAACAAAACAAAATAAAACAAAAAATAGAGCATTGTCTGAGACTGATTTGAGGTGGGACAAGAATACAGGATAGCTATCTGCCTTCACTGTAGGCAGTAAAAAAAACTAGAGTAAATCATTTTACAGTACCAGTAGTCTGTTCAAGAATCTTAAGAGGCAACAGCAAGCAGGACAGAGGGAGAAAGGTCACAGCAACCAAGCAGGAGGGCCAAGATGGGCAGGGCAGGGCAGGGCAGGGCAGGAACAAGAGCTGATGGCAACAGAAACTTCTTGTCTCTACCTTCACCCAGAGGCTTCAGTAGGCAACTCTAGAAGAGATGGAAAGAGTATGGAGCCATGAGAGGCGATCTCTCAGCCCAAATCATCAATTACCTTAAGACGGATCATCAGGAGAGGTAATCATTTGGACCACTTGTAATAAATGAAGCATATTTTTATCATACACAACTTCCTTATGTTGTACTGTTGAAAATTAGCAGTTGATTTTCTGATAGCAGAAAGCAAAAATGCACACTTGTCACCATCTTTATCTTTGCCATTGTTCTCCTTGTCATAATCATCATAACCATCTTTCTTAGTCAAACTTTAACAGACTGAACTGACCGATGCAAAAGCAACTTGAAATGAATGGCAAAAGTAAGCCATCAGCAACAGTTTTTAAAAAATTGTTTTTGTTTTGAAAAACAGGAAACTTTACAGGTGTTACTCACAAAACCACTGCAGTTATTGATCCAAAACTGAGCTCAGTTTATTCCCGCCTTACTGTTTCTCATACCTCCATATTTTCTGAGGTTGCACCAAGACAGAGAAGTCAGACACCAAATGTATGGGTTAAATGTGGATGGTCTCAACTTTATTATACAATGAATGATTAGAAGCCAAAATAGTTGGCAACCTCCTGAAGAAAAGAGGGAGAATGTGAAGCTCAAGTTAACCCAGAACAATGCCTGTTGAAACAGAGCAGAAAGCAATTAACAAATTACGCTTGCTAACATCTGCCAATCCAAATGATGATGAGGACAATTCAATAGAGGTGTGCCAAATTGCAGATGCCCAAACCTGCATCAATTGCCCTGATCCCCCCTTTAATCAATGGAAACAAGACTTAACAAAATTTACTTAGGCCCGGGAAAAAAACAAGAATAAAATGGAACTTAATGGCAGATCTCCGAGTAAGAGGAGGACTAGGTTTACCTGATTTACAACTATATGCATATGCTAATGCCCTAACTTGGATAATGGATTGGATTTTATTAGACAATAAAAGATTACTGGTCCTAGAAAGAGGAGATTCAACTAATGGATGGCATTCATATGTAAGGTATCTTAAAAAGAACCATGACAAAAAATTCTGTGAACATCCAATAAGAAATTGCTATTTAAAATTTGGTCCAAATACAAATCCTGGCTCTGCCCACAAATGCCATTATGGGTGCCCCCACAAGAAGCTTTTTACAAGTTGGTAAGCAAACTTCAAAATAATTGGTGGACATATAAAAATCTATTAAGATTTCAAGGTAATGAACCAATTTTCAAAACTAAAGAAGAATCGTCACTTGATGGGATAAATTGTCCTTGGTTTTTATACTTACAGCTATACACCAGATTTAAACAAGATAAGAACGAAGAACAATTAAGTAATTCTCCCTCGGAGTTGGATGCCATCTTAGAAGCTGGCAAAAAACATATCACGGCCAAATTTTATAAGCTTATCTTAAAATGGGAATTAGAATCTGTGACTGTTAAAAGCAGTATGATAAAATAGGCTCAAGATTTTAGATATCCACTTCAATTTGATGATTGGTTACAGACTTGGAGAGATTTAAGTTTTACAGCTTGTCAAGCATTTAAAGAAAACTACTATAAGAGGTTATATAGATGGCATCTAACTCCAGTTAAAATTTATAGAGAGGGGAGTGAAAATTGTTGGAAATGTAAATCTGAAAGAGGCTCGTTTTACCATGGTTGGTGGAACTGCAAGAAAGCAAAAAGATATTGGAGGAGTATACATATAGAAATAATAAAAATCTTAAAGAAGAACTTTCCAATGAAGCCTGAATTGTATTTGTTAAATATATTTAATGTAATTGAGAATTATGTTGCGAAACGGTACAAGAAATTAATACTTAATCTGATAACAAAAGCTAGAATTCTTTACACAAAATCATGGAAAAAGGAAGAACCTCCCACCATAAACACACAGATTATAGATATTTATGAAGTATTAGAAATGGATAAATTGACAAGTTTGGTGAAGGATAAATCACTAAACAGTTTTAAGAAGCAGTGGGAAGATCTGATTACATATTTTGGTGAGAAATGGGGAAAACTTTTGTTATAGCTTTTAGAGAATAATTTAGATAGCATGATATATATTTATATTTGACTTTGACCTCCTTTATTTTCCTTCATTTGGGCTATATTATGCAAGGAGAATATTTAGTCTGTAATTTGTACAAGATCTTTGTAAATCTTTGTAAATAATCTTTAATCTTTGTAAATAATCTTTGTAAATAAATAAATAAGGATAGTCATTAAAAAAAACCTGCCCTGATCCCCCAGGACTTCCCTTTCCTAGTTTTGAGTAACACTCAGAGTTCTCTTCCATTTCCTCCATACCCACTACAGGAAGTAGCCAACCTGGCTTAGCAATACAGGTATACCAAATCAGCATATATGACTGAAATGGGAAATGGAGTTAATCCCAAACCAACCCACGTGGATAATATCACAGTTTGTGTGGTGCCTGGCCATATTAATTGCTGAGTTAGTAGCATGTACTCTGCCATTTTCATCCACAGAATGGGAACCCCCTGGAGAAAGCTCTCAAGTGATTAGAAAGTCCATAGTGACCATGCCAACCTTGGGGTCCTGAAGTCTTGGCTCAGTAATTTTCACCTAAGCACAGGATAATGATCTGAAGTGGGTGTTCCATTGTGGGTAGTTCAGTTAAAAGAGGGAGCAGACACCCCCACTGCATTCTTCTTCTGCCCCACCTACTTCATACCAGACAGGTGTTGGTCACCTCCACTGAAGAATAGACTGCATGTCATTCTATTCAAAAAACCAGGCTATGACCTACACACTACCCAAACTGTGACAGGTGCACCTGCTTGGGAAACAGAAACAATTATCATACAGTGGAGTGACAAGGCTCATGCCTGAAATGCATACCTGGCTGCCTGCTGGCTTTGATCTTGACATACTGGAGCACCACTGACCCACTGTCTGTTTATGGGAAAGGATAGACCTACCTCAGTGGCCTCAGTAACAGCCCCAGTGAGGAATGAATGGAATGAAAACTGATTGAGTGGTAGTCCCGTGGCCAGTATGACCTGTACTAATATAAAATCAGACACTAAGATTAGGAACCCTTGATCACATAGATTAAAAAAGCCCCCTATAGCCAAAGGGCACTATGGGTCTATGATTCTGCTTCCATTTTGTCTCCACTGTGGAACTCGTTTTGAAACAGGCAGCAAACCTGAAAATGGCTGTCAAGAATTCACACTGGGTCTCAGTTAAAATGTACATAATTTTTTTGTATAAGGAAATTTGCTTGATGAATTAATTGAGCTCCTTTTCATATTATTCAATGCCTACAACTAGATTAATTTTCTCAGATTTACTCATTAATCTAAATTATTTCACTCTTGCTCCCTCCCTCAATCCCTCTTCTGCTGCCTCTGTGGACTGTGCAGTTTGAATATTCAACACCCAGTCTGGGAACAGCCAGTTAAGTGGGCTGCCTCTGAGTGCTCACAGTAGGATGCCTTTCTTCTCCCTAATTGCTTGATCATCCCTCTTCTAACTAAACTTTGAATTTCTCAGGCGTGGGTTGGGGTGAGATGAACAATTTGAAGACTAAAGAAGGAAGCCAAAGACGGTTCCTTCAGAAGCTCTGAAAAGGGTTTTGAAAGACAGAACAAGCCACAAGCCCACCCCTAGCTCAAGTCACGCTTTAATTTAAAATATTTTCTTTTGGAGAGAAAGAATATATTTAAACACTTGACGATTTGATTCAAGTCGCACATTTTGTTTTCTGTTCGTAAATTCATTGTGATTATTCGTTTTGGCTCTAATCTCATCCTTTTGAACGTCTGTCAAGTTTCATCTGGAAGCATTTTTCTTTTTCCTTTCTTTCTTCTTTTCCCCTATAGGGAGTTTAGCATAAGATAAACTACCAGAAGTGAAATAGTTAAATGATATTTCCTTTACTATTGTCCTCTTGTTTTTTAAATAACAAAAATGTCTGTCCACTGTGAGAATGAAATCAGAGTGGCTCATAGACTAGTTATCATTAGAATAATTTGCCTACATTCTGGATCCATGTAAGGTTACCATAGCAATGTGGTCACTGTTGTTGGTTGGCTTCAGTTCACTGCTGACTTATTGGAAATGAAGGTGAATCTAGCATAGGGTTTTATTGGCAAGATTTGTTCAGAGAGGATTTTGCCTTTGCCTTTCTGTTAGGCTGAGAAAGTATGACTTGCCCAAGGCTCAGTGAGGATTTAACTCCTGGTCTCCAAAACTGTAGTCCAATCTTTAAAGCACTACACCATGCTGGCTCAATGTGGTTACAACCCAAGTGCACCCCACATCTCCATGACTGATACTCCACATGACATCAATCAGAGCTTGGAAAGTTACTTTCCCAGAGTAATTTTTCCCCTGTTTCTTGTTATACTGTTTGAAGAATGATCCATTACTATTAATCTTCATACTGTTTAGAAAGTGACTTGTTACATAACTAGTTGTGTTGTGTTGCTTTTCCATTACTTTTATATATATTTTTTAACAATTTAAAAATTTGTTATTGCCTTTTCATAACATCCCAAAGCAACTGCTTGAGTTGGCTGCTTCAGCCTTTCTAATGGTCAGCCAGCCCTACTATTGAAAGGAATGGGAGACGGGTTTTGTTTTCTATTGTTCTCTGTTTTTGTAGGTAATTGTTCTATAATTATAAATCTGAAAGTTTTCAAGCACAAGGATAGTTTAATATGTGCAAGCATTTAATTAACAAATGAGATGAGCGATCTTCTTATTTCATTCTTCAGATTTATTGGGGGAAAGCAGTTGGTGAAAGTCAAAAAAGTTTTTGAAAAGTTCCCAGTATAAAATGACTCAGATGGCTCAGATGTGAAACCAGGATGTATTTATTTATTTATTTATGTATTTATTTAGTGTGAAATAGGACACAAAATGTGCCTTGGGAAAAAATATGTCCACTTGGGAAAAAGAGAAGGAAATTAGACACATGAGGCTTAAAATGTATGTATTCTGTTCTTAACTTATAGAGATAGTATGCACACAAATTAGTACTTTGTTTTGAAAGAAACTGTCCAAATCATATAAAACACTTCTTTGGGGACAGAATTTCCTTTCCCCCTTTATCCTTGGGGAGGATTTCTTGCCTGAAGCTTATATTGCACTCTAGTGTTTTTTTCCTGTGTGTGTGTGTGTGTGTGTGTTGGTGAGGGGAGATTTGTGTAATTCCAGCATCTGCTGTCAAAAACTCTGTTTGCAACACTGATGAGAAATTATCATGTAAAACCAAGTTGTCATTGCATCCCTATGTTCTTTGCAGCTATGATAGAGAGTTCTAACTACATACAGGAAATCTTTGGTGGCTGGCCACAGCATCACCATCAACTTGCTTATCAGATAATTGGAAGGCAGCCAAGGAAATATGATTGTTTAAAAAGTAATTCACAAGAGTTGGGAAATTTCAGGCCAATTAGCTTCACTCCAAGGTGAACTGGAGAAACAAAATGAAATCTAGAATGAGACCTTGTTAGAGAAAGTCAGCAGACCTTTTGCAAACCACTGCCTTGGCAATTTTATAGAATTCTTGGAGTCATTGTCTACAGGGAACTTTTCAAAAAGTTTTGACACCCCCCACTCAATAAATCTGAAGAATGAAATAAGAAGATGGCTCATCTCATTTGTTAATTAAATGCTTGCATATAATAAACTGCTCTTGTTTTTGAAAACTCTCAGATTTATAATTATAAAACAACTACCTACAAAAAAAAAAGAGAGAACAACAGAAGCAAAACCTCTCTCCCACTCTTTTCAATAGTAGAGCCGGCTGACCATTAGAAAGAGTGAAGCAGCCAACTCCTGCAGCTGAACTGGGATGTTATGGAAAGGCAACAAACAGCTTTTTGAATTGTTGCAGTTAAAGAAGAAAGAAAGTGAAAACCTGAAGTGGAATTTTCTGCCTCAGATGACAAAATAACTTGACTGTCCTTGGATACCGTGTACCTTGACTTGAGAAGGGGATGCCAGTTGCTATCTGCTATCAGCTGCAAAATGTCCTAGTCCAGCCCTGCCATCTCTCTTTTTTTTTTTAATTTTTTTTTAATTTTATTAAATTATAACACAAAAACAAACAAAAAATAAAACACCATGTGTTATACATAATAGTGAATTAAAAAACAAACAAACAAACAAAACAAAATAAAAAATTTTTTCCTTCTTTTAAACAATGCAAACTTATATTATTGTTTTTCCCTTCCCCTAAAATCATAAACTTGTTCAGCTTGTTCCATTCATACAACTTATACATTTTTGTTACGTATCTTCAACTCTTATTTTCATTATATTCATTTTTATTATTATACTTTCACTCTTAATTCAATATTTTTCACTCCCATTTCATCTCTTACTATTATTAATTATAAACTTATTACTTAATATCTCTAATAATAACCTCTCTCTAAAACCAATTACCTTTTAACTTTTTTTCCCCCTTTTAAACATTGAACATCACATATCAAATTACATCTATAAATCACAAGTTTAACACACACAGATAATAAACAATATAAAAATACAAAATAAAAGATAAAAGTAATAATAATAAAAAAAAACCCACCCCCAGCCCTGCCATCTCTTCGGCCATCACAACGTGTGTATGAAGGGGACTTGTGAGCAAAGAGGAAGCTGTTCAGAAATTGTTGGACTCCAAGTCCCAAAAGTTCTAGGCAGCATAATTAGTAGTGAGAAAACACACAAAAACAAAATTCCTACAAAAACAAACAAACCATCTGTGCCTAGAAATGGTGCCTGGAAAACATGGAAAAACATCTGATTTAGGGGGTGTTGTTATACAAAACCATGTTTTTACACACACATGCACACACACACAAATAGAACTGTTTACAGAACCAGATGTGGGTCTTTTTTTGCTTTGTATATAAATAAGAATGCTGCAGGAAAGAGAGTCTATTCATGGAAGCTGCTTTTGAAGTACAAGAATAGTGTTAGCTAGTGGGCTAACATGCCAAGAATCAGAGTATGTCCCACCCTTCAACAGGCCACACTGCTATGCTTGGCAGGGAACCCTTCAACTAATACATAAAAATAAAAGTTTGTCTGTTTGTCTGTGTCAGGTGAAGACCTCATATGATTGGCTGTGTCAGGCGAGAAAACCTCATATGATTTGCTTCCTGAGAAGATTCTGTGGGATCCTGGGTTTTGCAATTTAGGGAGGGGCCTTTGGAATTCTCAGCCAGAGAGCTCTTGGGCCTGGCTGGTTGCTATGGAGATGACACCTAGCAGCAAGGAGGAGGGCATTGTATTCCCTCAGGAACCCAACCAGTGTATGTTAATAACTCTGAATACAGATTGGATTGGGGAATATGGGGGAAAGTAACAGATACTGGACAAGACAGTTTGGGGAATTAGAGACACAGGATCTCAAATTTTTCTAACAAGTATTACCTATGAGAAAATGAAATCTCAGTCAACGCTGGGTATATATACTAGTTATTTGTAGAATTTGGCTAAGATCCTCCCTGGGGCACATAGCTATGATATCACAACTGTGCACCATTTCCTAATCCAATCACTCAACTCTCCTTAAAATTCAGGCACCTGTACTGATGGATGGAGTTTCATGGTGCTGGTGAGAGGGTTACTCAAGGATAATGCATCCAGCCCCCTGTCACCTATGAGTGGTAGTGCAACAAGCAGAAGCAGGGATCCCTGTGGGGTTCTATTCCAACTCTTATCACATTGCCACTCACTGTCAGGAGCAGATATAATGTATTATTCTTGTGCATCCCACTTGCCAGTACTACAGAACACTATCCATTATCATGGCAGCCTGGATTTCAAGGTGGGTTTGGTGGGCATTTGTATTCATGGTAATGGTGCCATAATTGTAAATGTGACTAGCAAGCAGGTATGAAGTCATAAGTCTAGCTTATGACATCATAACTGCACAACAGGATGACAGCCATTTTTATTTTATTTTTTATTTTTCTGTTTCATGGGAGCAATATTTTTGTGCTCCCAGAGGCTGTTTTTGGTTGGAAGAAGAATTTTCAACTATTTTAAAAACATCAGGAGAGCAACCAAAATGGTGAAGGGTCTGTTAGCCACGCCCTGTGAGGAACAGCTTAGGGAGCTAGGTATGTTTAGTCTGCAGAAGAGAAGGTTAAGAGGGGACATGATAACCATGTTTAAATATTTGACAAGGAGCAATGGATTCAGGCTGCAGGAAAGTAGGTTCCACCTGACCCTCAGGAAGAACTTCCTGATGGTCAGAGCTGTCTGGCACTGGAATATGCTGCCTCAAAGTGTGGTGGAGTCTTCTTCTTTGGAGGTTTTGAAGCAGAGGCTGGATGGCCATCTGTTGGGAATGCTTTGGTTCCTGTATGGCAGGGGGTTGGACTCAATGGCTCCTGTGGTCTCTTCCAAATCTATGGCCCTTTTCGCACCTTTACCCTGTTGCGGCAGTGCGGAGTGGTGCTCGCGCGAGCAGCCACTTGCGCAAGCTGCTCACAACAGCCCTTCTTGACTCCTGCATTGGCTTCCTCTAGCACAGCCATCGCACTAGCGCCCCGCCCCTTCCTTCCGCAGCGCAGTCTGGGAGCTGTAGGCTGTGCTGGGGGAAGGAAGCATGACTGTCCCTGCTCGCCAAAGCACCGCACACAGGTAAGTGTGCGAGGGCGCCGTGAGCATTGTGTGAGCGCACAGTATTTTCGGCTTAAAGCTGAAAATCAAAAAATGCGCATGCGCACCGCTTTAGCCTCGTGAGCATCGCGCGAGTGGGAGTGCGTCATATGGAACGATGCTAGCGACACTCCCATTCGCGCAATGCTCAAGGGGCGCTCACGCAAAAAAAAAAAAAAAAAACATGCGAAAAGGGCCTATGATTCTATGATTTCAGGGGTGCAGTGGCCCAAGGGCCATACAAGGGCTGCATAAGGCTATGGGTGATATGATTTCCACTTCTGTTTCCTATTTATATATATGCTCATATTTTCCTGGGAACTTTAATGATACATAAAACGGCAAGAGGCTTTTGGTACTTTTGAGCACCAAAGAAACAGGCAGTAACCATGATAGAAAAAAATAGTATCTGCTTACTGATACAAGAATGAATTAATGATTTCTTTTTCCTCCCACAGAATATCTTATTAGAAAAACCCTGAAGATACTTATTTTGGTGCACTCTTTGTATTTATTGCATTAGCCACAATATTCTTCTTTGTCTCATTTTTTTTATCTACAACTAGATGGAAGAAGAATAGACTGCCAATAAAAATTTTACTGTCTTATAAATATGGATTCAATTGCTTATTATGATGGCAGTGATAAAGAGGATGGAAACATTTTAAAATTCTGTAACATACTGTCCAATTACGATACAAAAGCAGCCAAGATACATGGCTGCTCACGATTCAATTTATAAAATGAAATCAATGTCAATCTCTTACAACAAGCACAGTATTGGATTGCAATTCACATTAGGAAAGCAAAAGCTATAGGAAATCTGTGAAACTGCAAACACAGAAGTTTATTATGCCAGAATTATTGACAGACTATGGTCATCTCTTGCATATCTTTGGTCAACCAGGAAGATGTTAACCTTTGATGTGCCCATATAAACAAGAGTGACCTGAAGATGCAAATACCAATTAATACAGTTTTAAAATCTTGGGCCATTTTCTCTTTACACTGTTATAGTGCTATTATTCCACTTTCAACATCCTGTGGAATCCTGGGGTTTGCAATTTAGGGAAGGGCATTTAGAATTCTCAGCCAGGGAGCTCTTTGGCCTCAGTAAACTACAAACCCCAGAATTCCAGAAGAAGTTGAAAGTGGAATAAGAGCACTATAACAGTGTAGTGCAGAAATGACCTTGGATTGGATCCAGACTTAGGCCATTTTCACACCTTACTGGTTCCAACTGATGTCCCATTGTGATCCTGGCAGCATGGCCAGGAGTGATAGGAGCATTGCATGATCGCGGGCACTTAACAGTTTTTTTCTGTTACACAAATATCTCACAATTGTGATAGGTGAGGATGGGTTGGCAGCCGGACGGCAACAACATTGTGCAAAAGCATGAACCATGGACAGCTGCCATCGCGTCCCCATTGTGGAACTGTGTCCCCATGTGGAAATGGCTTTAGTCATACATGGGTACATTCAGTTTAAATGCTCTACTCTAATATGACTAAATTTGAGTCCCACTTAAAATCTTTCTACTTTTATCATGATATGGCAATCATAACCCTTATCTAAAAGACATCTGAGGACAGAAGTTATATTGTAGTTCCCCTTTGAGCAGAAGGAGAGAGAGACAGAGAGAGGGGAGGTGGGGGAGGGGAGAGAGAGAGAGAGAGAGAGGTCCACCTCAAAGGAGAAGATTGAACATCAGATTCTTCTCCCTACGTTAGCTTAGCCGTCATGGAATTATTCAAGTTCCTCATCAGCCTCACTGGAATCCCAGTGACAGAAGGGGAGAAAAGAAGACAACTGGGGATGTGTTGGGGAGAACTGCTATTCCCAACAAGCTTCTACACTGGCTGAGAATTCAACACCATCCTTGCAGCTGATTTAGATTCATCTTAGGCCCTTTCCACAAAACGGGCCAAGGCGTCCTGTCGTGGAGGCTGTCCGCACCTTGGATCAGACTAGGTTCAGACTATTTACCTTAGTTCCACACCTTGGTCTGATCCAAAACACCTCCAGCATGCTAAGTGAAGACCGGAAAAATCCGGTCCTTCAATCTTCTGGAGCATACCATTTCGTACCTGCTCGCTTGTGCAGATGCTCAGGCTCGCACCAATGCAAGCCTGTGATCAGCGGAGGGCAGGCTGTGGGCGTGGTGAGCGTCAGCGGTTGGTCCGGACCCACGAAGAACAGGAAGCCACCATTTTCAGCCTCAGCAGTGCTGATCTACGGACCTCGCACTGCTCCGATTCGCCCTGCAACAAGAGAGGAGCCCTGCAGAAGGGCTTAAGGGAAAGTCCACGTTGCTTCGAAGAGAGAAGAACCGATAAGTAACGTCACAGAGCGATTCACCTGCCTTGTGCGGAAAGGGCCTTGGTCTTCTTGATTTCAATGGGAAGGAATCAGGTAAGAAAAATCCTGGCTGGGCAATTGATCCTCCTTAAATCCTGCTTTTAAAGCATGAACCCATTAAGGACTTTGGATATCTAGGATGCTCTGACAACAGGGCCTCCTCTCATACTACACAATTATAATGCTATGATTATTATCTTTATTTATATCCCAACCTTTTTCAGCATACTGATTCCAATTTAACTGCTATAACTGCATCCTATTGAATCCTTGGATTTGTAGTTTGGAGAAGCACAAGAGCTTTCTGGCTGAGAATTCTAAATGTGTGCGTGTATTGCCTGTTGACTTACAGTGACACCATGAATTTAATTGGGTTTTCTTAAACATTGAAAAACTTAGAGGTGGTTTTACCAGTTCCTTCCTCTGAAAAATAGCCTAATTCTTAATACTCCTTGTTTAAACAGCAATTCCTATGGGATTCCATAGGATATTGCCATGGCCATTAAGATAAAATCATGTTGTTATAATTGTGTATTGTGAAAGGGCCCAGAGAGATTTCCACATCCCTTCTTATCCCAAGTACTCCCCCATCTAGGACCTGAGTCACCTGTTTTTACTAATATGGCTTCGTATTTATTTAGCACCAGCTGCCTAGGAGCAGCACGGTTTCTTTCTAGAAGGATTAGTGTGAATCAGCATATTCAAGTGTTTATATTTTTCAGGGACATAGTGTGACAGGTCCCTCAAGATTGCTGTTTGGATAGCTGGCTTTTCAAGGTGAATCAGATCCAGCAAGCAAGATTCTGGCTTACCTGGTGTTGAGTCACCTTATTTTGAGAATACTGATTACTGAAGTAGTAGAATATAGTAAGAAACTTTCCTGGGCAGGAACTAATTTAATCCTTTGGCAGTGATATATCATTTCCCAATTACAAAGAAGCTATAAGTGATGCCATGGAGGATTTAAAGTATTACTCATTTCACCTACCTCAGGGCACAAAAACCAATCCCAGATCTCAACTGATGCATCAGCAGCCAAAAGCAAAGGTTAAATTGCAGACACTAGATATTGAATCCAAAACCACAGAGTGGCAGTGGTGGCGGGGCTTAACAAAAGGAACCTTACAATATATGCATGCGGTTTAATCCTATGCAAGTTTACTCAGTCCAAACGAGCTAAATGAGAATTTCTCTTATGCCACACAGGATAGCAGTTCTAAGTCCTAATCTTATTAGGCACGTCTGTAAAAAAACTTTAGACAATAAAATTCCATGTTTGAAGGAGTCCTGAGTGATGCCCCCTGCTGACCCCCCCCCCCGGCATACACACATACACATACACATACACTTCTTGGTACAATTCCCCTGCTACTTGATGTTACTGGATATCTCTCCAGTTCACCAGACTGCACCCCAGTTCCTCAGTAGGTGTTCTCATACTCCCCTCCATCCCAGTGCCAGGTGCATACTCACTTTTCCCCCTTTCTTCTAGGCTAGGGGCTGGAATGGTATAGGACTCTTGAGCAGCCCAGCACATAGCACAAGTCAAAAAAGAGTGGGGAACTGGGGCTGAGAGGAGTGCTTGGCTGTTTCTGCCTGCAGTAAGCAGCTATTTGAATTCATCCACAGTTGCCCGTGATGCACCATTGTTACTGTTCAGACTGAACAGCAATAATACATTAGAATGGGACCCAATGGGGTTTGTGGGGACATTCAAATCTCATTAGAAACTGCCAAAATTACTGCCTGGCACTTGTCTCAGCAGCTCCCAAAATGTAAAATGGGAGCCCAGAGGAGGCAGGCATTATCAGTGGTTGCCTATCTGAGCTTTCATAATGCCATGTGCTGATGATAGCCCTGTAATCTACTCAGACATTCATTGGAGTTTGCTTCCCAGTAAATGTGTATACCCTGAAGCTTTAATGCACTAATATGCATGCATTAAATTGGTATTGACATATTAATGTGTTTTAGGAATCAGACCTCCAGCTGCCATCCATATAATCACTCAATGACTATTGCATTCCATAAAATCAGTCAAAAAACATGGAAGGTATTCAACAAATACCTTGGCTAGTACACTATACTTAAACTAGTTGGAACATTAAATAATACCTTGTCATTCATCTTTTCTAAAAGACCTACTGAAGTTGTCACCATGCTTCCACACAAAGTTCTCTTTATGGCAATATGGAAACCATTATTCAGTTCTGTTAAGTATTTGTTGGGCAAGAAACAGATGGACCTAAGTGTTACATAGGAAATTAGTTTTGCATATTATTTTATATCAATTAATATAAATATAGGGGGAGCCCTGAGACATTTGTAGGTGAAAATCAACATATAGAAATGGGTGCTGAATTCATCCAATTCTTCCAGCAAACAGTTCTCCAAATTTTCTTTCCCCCACTCATACCCCTATCAGTTAAAAAAATGCCTGTAGGATTTATGCAATGGGGAACTGACAGTCCAAGAGCCTATGCATTCCCATAGGCCACTTCTGCCTTGTACTATTTTCACAAACACTCATGGAGCAGGGAATCCCATGTTTGCTTTGTCCAGAAAGAGAAAATAGCATTCCCAAAAATAGCAAACGCGATTCTGGATATTTCATCTTAGGTTAAGTCAAAAGTATCTTAGAATCTGAACAAGACTGAAAAAAACAGTGGTAAGAATGATATGACATACTATAAATGATATGTTTGCAAAGGAGGACAGGATTATTTAGAAGCTGGATGCCCTTTTTAAAGGAAACTGTGTGAAGAAGAGAGTGGAGGAACTCATAACCTTGTGGTTGTGTCATAGTATTGTGTAGCTTGTTAACAGGAAAATAAATGCTGGCCTCCAGGGTGATTCAGTACCTTGAAGATGGTCTGAATTGAAGGTCCCTATTATTAGTTACTAAGCACATATGTTTTGATTTAGCCATCTGCTGAACAAAGCAGTCATTGCTGTTTTCTTAATTCTAGGCTTGGACTTCATAATTGATTTGGGGATGTGAAAAATCACTCAGTCTCAATACCATAGAGTTTCTCCAAATCCTATCTGCATTTTCTTTCCATTCTTTGTGTGTGTGTGTGTGTGTGTGTGTCACGTTCCAAGATTTTGTGTTTCTTTCTGGCAGTAAAACTTGCAGATTTTTAAAGTGTTTTTCTTCACTTATGCAATTTACCTGCAGTTTCCCATTAACGAAAGTATGTTTCTGTGTATTTCTCCTCAGTCATGTGTATTTTCCCCAAAATTATGCCAATTTCAAAATATACTCATTTTGTGAACATTTTCTCAATATGACACACATTTTTGTAAGTCGTGGAGGTGAAGTGTAATATATCTCAAGAAGTCTGAAAATGTTACTTTTGTTGAGACTGTCAAGTTCAATACTATTTCTTTCCATAACCAGATTAATGCTGGTTGTGGGTTATGGGATTAAAACTCTCTCAGTTTCTTGTCAGATCAGTCACTGCTTCATATGAAATGTGCAGGTTCCTTTATTTTGCATTCCTTTTCCCCAAAGTGACTGGAAGGAAAGTACAGAAAGAGCTTGGGAAAGTTATGTTTGGACTAGAATTCCCAGAAACTGTCAATGGCTAACATATTTTGCTGATTTACAGCCATATAAAAAGAGAAGTTGAGGTTCTAGACAAAAAGTAGTATATATCAACAACCAGGGTGGACAAAAACACAACAGACATTGGTTAGGTTTATTTGGAAATAGCTTGGAAATGTCTGATTTGTTGATCTAAGCAATTTTGCAATATTCCAAAAGTGCCTCTGGCTGAATCTGTTTTTAGGTGATTCTAAAAGCACACATAAGCAGGAAAGAGACATGTAAAGCAAGCTTATGTAATAGTAAGTTATTACACATGATATCCTTTTACTGCCTATACATGTGTCTAACATTAAAGAATAGAATATCTGAATTTCTTTGAATTGAGTTACTTGTTCATTCATGTTCCCTGTAAGACTTTTGTAAGCATATCTGACTGTTAACATATGGACAGCATTACTCACACCCTATCATCCTCCATGAACTCAACATTTCTATGAAACATTTAGCTTAACCCCTTCATCCTTATTCCTTACAGAAACTAGAGCTTGGTGTGTATGATTAAAATGGACGAATATTTCTCTTTCTTATCCCTTCAGTCTTCTTCATCTTCTTACTAGTCCTGTAACACTTTCTTCTGTAATCAGCCCTTTCATTGTATTATAAGTTGTTGGTTCCTCAAAGCAAGAACTTATTTTTATAAGATAGAAGAAAGAACCACATTGACCCCAAATATTGCCATGGTGAAATGTCCAGCATTCTTCACAAGTGCTTATGTTAACTATGGCTGCTGGGAGTTGTAGTCAAAAAACAAAAAACAAAACAAAAAAACAACTAGACTTACACATACATCCACGAAGTCTACACAGAATTTTGTATTATCTATTGTTTTAACTGTTTTTTGTTTTAACTTGCATTGTGAGCAGACTTGGGTATCATATTGTGAGAAAGTCTGGATATAAATGAAATTGATGTATAAAATAAATAAAATATAAAGAGCAAACTACAAACTACATCATAAGCATTCATGACAGTTTGGCCTTGAAACGTTTCAGAACTGTTGAACATATGAGGCATGTGGTATGTGTGTTCTGAGGAGCTATAAGGCATTTTCCTTCATTATTCAGACTTTTCTGTTTCAAATTGACATTATTTCATTTTGCAGACTTGACTGAAATAGGTAGGTTCCATAATATTCTGTATTTCATTTCCCCTTTTCCTTTATTTTTTTTTTATTTTTATTTATTTATTTATTTGTATCCCACCTCTCCATATGGATCGAGGTGGCGAACAACTTAGAAATAGCATGTATTTTGAAACATTTCTATACATGCCCCCAACAAGCTGGGTACTCATTTTACCGACCTGCGAAAGGATGGAAGGCTGAGTCAACCTTGGAGCCGGGTAGGATCGAACTTACAACCTTCTGGCTTGCAGTACTGGCATTTAACCACTGCGCCACCAGGGCTCCTTTAGACATAAGATAATCACAGTTTAGAGCTGTTTATGTAACATTTTCATAAGTTGTTTACCTAATAAATTAGATATTCTAATCCAAACCTGAAATCATTCCTTCAACATCTTTTACAAAATCCAACCTGATGAAGCCAGATATAGCTTTAACTTAAAACAAAACTGTCTGACACAGGATAAAGCTACAGGGACATTTCATCACAAGCTGTTATGAATCTTAGCAAACGAGAACAGAAAGTCTGAGTCTTATTTTCAGTTCTCTGGATTGATTCCATATTTTTATTTCAAGGTATTGACACAAAAATTGAGATCTTTTTTTTCATCATGTATATTGCTTCCCTGATCAACCCAGTGTTCAGACATTTCCCAGTGTCTGAATCATTCTGTGCCATTTTCCCATTAGAAAGAAAGGGATTTTTTGAAAGCCTTATTATGATAACATCTACCACTAAGATAATGTCACAAGCAGAACATATTAACTACCTCTGTCATCTGAACTCCCAACCTCTGGTTTCATTTTTATCTTCTCCTTCCCTCCATATGTGCTTGCTAACAACGAAGAGGGGCACTGAAAACACTGATATCCAGAATTGGAAAGAGTCTGCTTTGTAAACCTGTTTCTGTCTTGGAAAAGCAGCTGTCAGGTTTTTCTTACAGGTTTCTGTATCTAATGCAGGAGGGGGCAAAGGGGGGCCTATGGTCTGCATCTGGACCCCAAGGCCATTTGGAGCTCTCCAAGGGCCTCTCAGCCACCAACACCATCACTTCATTTGTTTTCATTTCCCCAAAGAATCTAATGGGCTGAGGCACCAATATACATTTTCTGTACAGAAATGAAAGCCTTCTTTCTGCTCAGACAATACTTTCTCCTGTTTTTTGTGCAAGAACTTCTGTGTGCACTTGCACGCACACGCACACAAGCATTTTCTGTCCTCCTCCTCCTCCTCCTCCTAGAATAAGCCCCAACTATGAAGAGTCTTTAAAAACTTGGTAGTTTTCAACAACATTCTCAGAGCAAAGAAAAATGGTAGACCAATTTGCTTTTGCATATGAGAATAAATTGCACAGTCAGCCTTCCACATTTGCAGGTTTGACTTTTATGGATTTGATTATTTGTGAGTTTTTTCAACCCATCTATCTCAGGTGCTTCTTTTCCAGGGGAACTTTCCCTCTTAGTGGCTTTGGTGAGGCTGTGTAACCCTTTAAAACCCACCTCTGGTCCTCCTCCTCCTCCACCACCACCAGCAGCAGCAGCCGCTGCCTGGCCAGCTAAAGACAGCTCACAGCCCAATTTCTCAGCACCACAAACCCTCTCCTGATGCTCCACCTTATCCAAGGAAGAAGAGGAGTGTGAGAGGGGAAATAAAGGGCCACCAAGCCAAACCAACCCTCTTTCCTTCTCTTTTCCCTTACCTGGTTTGGCACCTAGGGATTCATTCTCCCCACCATGCCACAGCCTCCTTCCCACAGACACACACTCACATTAGTATTTGCAATTTTTCCACTTTTATCAAGGCACTATGCCCATAACCCTAGTGAATGTGGAGACCTGACTGTGCATCCCAGAAAGCAACATCTAAGAATGAAATCCTGGATGGGAGCTCAAACTTTATTTTCTAAGCTAATCTTTTAACACATACATGCATGCATGCATGCATGTATTGAAACATTTCTGTTTAACCTAATATCTGAAGATTAGAAGGCTTTAAACTTTTTAGAGGTGATCTGTAGTGAGTTACTGTTATTCAGCCTAACCTGCCTCACAAGGTTGTTGTAAGGATAAGATGATGCAATGCAGATGTGCTCCAACCATAGACCTTACCAGAGAGAAGCTGGGGTGCTAACAAGAAAAGCTTTTACTTTTTTTCCAAACTGTCAGATTTTACTGAATATTGCCATGCATGACTGCATTTATCCTTGGAGCATTTTTTTACTATTCACAATCTTTTCTGTCAGGGGGAAAAAAAGAACCAAAAAGTCTAGCATATAACATAATTAAAACATGAAGAAAAGAAGAATGAAAATACATAACAGCAATTTCTGCTCAAGGTGAAAAATCCATTTCATCCAAGGATGTAAAAGAACAGCATTTCACAAAGTTAATTTATACAATGACTGAATTAATGTGCTGGGCATTATGTATTATTGCTATCACAGAGCTCATAAAAGGTTTCAGAGTGACAGCCCTGGAGAGTGAGGTTTCTCCTTGAAGAAACATATCACTTCGGCAACAGCAGTTCTGGATTCTCTGCCTCCCACAAGAGTGTGTGACAACATTACCCCAGAAGGCAAATTTACTTCACCAAGACCATAGGTCAGCCACGGCATCAATTCAGCTCAGAGATCTGACAAGGGCACCACTCAGTTCATCTGTGGTGAGAACATCTGCTTCACAGTTGCTACCTTGTGGTCAGTTCTTGTTAACAAGCATTACAGGGAATAACTCTTTTGGACATATCTGACATATATAAACAGAAGAATTGAAGGATATATAGTAAAACCCAGCTATCTTGCAAAGCCATACCATATTTCTGTGGCATGACTTAGACTGAAGATGGGCAATTTGTGGCCCTCCAGGTGTTGTTGGCCAGTCACTTCCTTCAGCCCTAGCTAACATAGCTAATGGTGGGCCAGGATGAGACTTGCTGTCCAACACTATCTGGAAGACAACATGTTGGCTGCTCCTGTTTTAAATGAGACTCCTTTTTACAAGTATTCTTACCTATGATGTGTGGGTTTGAAGCTATAAAAGGAACCAGGAGGGCAAAATAAGAGGTGGTAGCTCTCTTATTATAGAAATCAAGCAATCAGAAGCCATCTAGTGAGTATTCTATAGGAATTATAGTAGGAGTTCTATAATTCTGCTGCACCAAGTAAAGACTGGAATATAGTAAAACAATCTGTGCAGCAGTACTTATCCAAGAAAGTGGCCTTCTAGTCATGTGAGAACCAGCTAAATGGGTGACTCAAAGCCAACCTACATGTGAGATTAATCATATTGGGCCCATTCCCACTACACAATTATATTGCTATGATTCAACTTTAGCTCACAGCAACATTGTATGGAATCTTGGAATTTACCATTTAGGGAGGAGTACTTAGAATTCTCAGCCAGAGAGTACTAGTGTCACACCAAACACCAACTTCCAGGATTCCATAGGATTTTGGCTGTTGACATGCTATAATTGCATAGTATGAAAGTGCTTCTGGTTTGCCCTGCATGCAGGATTTTGCTTTTGGAAATGGCCAGATCTGATCTGGATTGGCACCTTAAGGCAGTGGGTAGCACATTGACTGTTAGTAAAAGAAAACCCCTGCATTTAGGGACAGGCAGTGTGATAAAAGGCTTTGGAGCTGTAGACCTTCTTTATTATTTCAATTCTTCATAATAATTCAATGTTAGGTTAAATTAGGTTTGTTGTTCTGTGTGCCCCCAAGTCATTTCTAACTTATGGTGACCCTATGGTGAAACTATCATAGGGTTTTCTGAGGCTGAGAATGTGTGACATGCCCAAGATCACCCAGAAGGTTTCCATGGTCAAGTGGAAAATTGAACCTTGGTCTCCAGGGTTGCAGTCCAATGGTCGGATCCCTGTACTGTGTATTATATAGATATTATATTCAGCAACTAGAAATTTAACAGAGAAACTGCATGCCAAAGCAACTTCTGCTGTTTAGAACTGTATTTACACCACAGTGCTCAAATGGTCCCTAGAGTATCATGTGGTGCCACTTTTGATGCATGTATGGCAATAACATTCCAACAATGCAGGACCACTGATCATTTATATTTCAATTATTGTGGGATCATGATAATTAGAACAGAAATACATGGCCAATAACAACAACAACAGCAACAACAACAACAACAAAATGAAAATGAATGAAATACGACAACAGTACTGATCTGGAGGTTCTCTTTATTGACAACCAAGCATTCATTTCAATTCAAACATTCTAGTGAATTCAACACAGCTTACCACCAGGTAAATTGATTTAGGATGGCAGCCTAAAGCTCATCTCACATTTGTGGCTCAAACCAGGGAAAAACTTATGCTGGCTATCATATATATTTGTCCCTTATGCTGTGATCTGTATGATGTTGATATTTGTTCCACACAAGAAAATGTTCCTAAAAGTATGCAATTTAGGCAGAGAAGATGCAGTCACAAAGAAACAAAATGACTAGAGACCTAAAGCACTGTTGGGGAAAGTGTGGGATAGTTAACACATTTGGCCACCTAAGGTCATTTTTGACAACTACAGGACTTCCTCCAGTGCCCACAAAAAACTGTTCAGAGCAGGAAGGTGAAAACCATTTTTTTTTTTTTGGCTCAAAGTGCCCATACATACCTAGAAAGGTAGCTTCCAGTTCATATTTTACTTACAAAAAGACCTCTTCTTCAGCAAAAAATGGCCACTGAGCGATAAATTGTCCCAGTGTCATAAGTATGTGTGAGGTAGTGGCATTTTGAGCAGCAGCTGCAACCAAGAAGAAATAACATAAAGAAAAAAATTCATGAAGGCACATATTAAAGGCTGTGTGGCCCTACAAAGTTCTATGGGGGCCGGTAGGGCTCCCAACCCCCAGCAGTTGCCCACTTCTGGGCCATAGCAACACTCCTACAAAAGGTCCATGGGGCCATGAACCCTTTATTCTTGGATCCATGAACCTTCAGAAGGCATTCACCCAAAGTTCTTTTGCTCAGCCTAGAGTCTGAAATCAGTGAGAGCTATGTAAGAGACACAGGGTCCTTCACACAACACAATTATAGCACTGTAATTCCACTTTAACTTCCACAACTGCACCCTATTGAATCCTGGCATTTGTATTTTGCTGATGCACTACAGCTTTCTGGCTGACAATTCTAAACGCCACTCCTTGAAATGCAAATTCCAAGATTCCATAGGATGTCACAGTGGAGCCACCACACTAGGCTTGTACAGTGTGAAAGGGCCCTTAGGCCATTTCCACACTAGACCGTTATAGTGCTGTTATTCCACTTTCAACATTGTGTGGAATTCTGGGGTTTGTAGTTTCCTGTGGCCAAAGAACTTTCTAGCTGAGAATTCTAAACGCCCTTCCCTAAACTGCAAATGCCAGGATTTCATAGGATGTTGAAAGTCGAATAATAGCACTATAACAGTCTAGTGCGGAAATGGCCTTAGTTTCCTGTTTGACTGATCTCTTTGGCTTTTTATACTGCCTCTAACTAAAACAGCTTTTAACACCTAAGTCAATATATATAGGATTCAGGTGTTCATAAATGAACACAAGGCATAAACCAGCTACAGTTACTACATCTCCAAATTTAACAATGGCAGCCTCCCACCCAGTTTAGTAAGGACAAAGAGTAATTCCCCTCCACCTCTCCTTCTGGCTGGCTGGTGTAGTGAGAGCTCCCTCTCCTGTTTCACAAGTGAGGAAACAAGTGGGATGACTGTAGTCTTTTTAAAGATGCTACAACATTTTTAGCTGCCTTGCTTTGTTCAGAATGTGAACAGATTAGATAACTGAATATGAATAAAATCTTGCTTTTAGTTTAATTTCAGTATTAGTAAATCCTATCAGAGCCAAATATATATTCTACTGACTGATGCCAGAAGATAAAAGGCCTATAAATAAGGGCCTAAAACAAATTGCAGGCAATTTTAAAATTTGGAAAATAGTCCTTCAGAAATCCATCTGTGCGTAATTAATGAAGAGAATGTGATAAGTGAACTCTGGTTCTAATCTTTGGATTAATAAAAGAAACAAATAGCTTCCTTTTTAAAAAAAGCAAGACTTGTTTTGATCATTCAACAGTTTTATTTTTAAGGAATATTATCTACTCAGTATGGTATAATGTTTCCTTTTTAATCCATAAATGTGGAAGAAGATGGGAAGATATAGGCCCAAATCCAGTCCCAATTAGAGTAAACCCACTGAATCAATGGGAACCTGTGAATTCCATAGTTATTCAAGTTCTATCGATTCTAAAGAATCTGTTCTATTTCAGACTAACAATTTAATTAAAGTCAATGGTTCATTTGTTAAAGTTAATAAAGTGATTTCATGTCCTGTAATCTGACACCACGATCCTATAAATGCCTACACAGAAACAAGTTTCATAGAATTCAATAACATCGATTCCCAAGTACGTGAGTACAGTATAGGAAACTTTAGCCTAGTTTCACTTCAGAGTTCAGCAAATACATATTCTCCTGTGTTAGGCTGTTAACTCCGCCCTGGCCTATACATCCCTGGCTTGGTTCCTGGAGCCTTCCAGATATTCTGGATTTCAATAGCCACCATCTTCAGTGGGCATGGCTCAACAATAGATGTGACACCTGGAAAATGCTGGGTTGAGGAAAAGCTGGGCTATATCTCGAAGTCTTTCAAGATAGAGAAAAACTGATTAAGTGTTTCCCTTTCTACTGTAGGTTCAAAGCATAAGTATCTGACTTCTGCACGCTACACTGGTTTACCATTCTGGATGAGGATGTTGGGAGTTGTTGTCCAACAAATGTGAAAGGTGCTGGGTAGGGAAGACTGGTGTAGACAGTACTGTCTAGACCAGACAGATTCATAGTCTGACCTGTTAGAAAGAGTTTCTTACATTGCTATGTACATCTTTGTGGGAATTCTGAAATATATTTGGGGTGACAAGATGCCATAGTATGACAAGATCAGTTATTTAGTCTCTTTAGCATTGGGCATGAGTATTATTATCTTCATTTTCTCTGGCAATTTAATTTTTATCACTCCTTCCTTCCTGATGATTTCCTCTTTATTTATTCCAAATGCTTTCTGTCACAGAAGTCAACATACCTTGTCACGTGCATTTGTACATGGACTTTTTTCTCTCTCTTAAAAAATTTGCTTTTTTGTTTCTCTCAACATTTATCTCTGCAAGATCTGTTTCTTCATTTGCCCACATCCTTACCTTTTCCCTTTTTTCCTTCCTTCCAGATTTCATTGCTTTAGATCATCATTGTCTACAAATTCCCCAGGGCAAGAATATCAGCAGGAGGTGGGAAGTGGGAGCCAAAGGCTGAGAGTTGTCCTGTGGATCAACTCTGCTATTTACAGCCTTGAGACCCCAGTTTCAGACTTGACATCCTTTCCATAGGTCAAGTACTGGCATGGATTACTGTACAATTGATTGCATTCAGTCTCTTTGCATTGTGTGGTTTATCTTGCTATGACAATCTCTTAAAGCATATGTGAACTCTTAACTGTGAAGAGTTTGAAAGGCTTTCATGCAGTATAATGCTAAGCAAAACAAAGATCAAAAGCCAGAAATTCCATCTGTGCCTTTTTATCATCACTTATAATCTTGTCATTCCATCACAGTTTACTACAGAAAAAAACCATTGTGAAAATTGAGAGGAAACAAATAAAAGAATCCGAAAACTATGAACAAAATCTGATATTGGAAACAATAACTGTTTCCTGTATCTAAGCTTCCAGTATTCATAACCAAGTATAAGTGTCCTGCCACAAGTTTATTTTGCCACTGGTGTTATATTTCATTGTAGATATAAAACCTAATCTTTAAGGCTCATGTTTGCTCAAGAACAGACTCTGCTTTTATTAGCAGAAGTTGTGACATTACATTTCCTGATATTTAGCTGTTGAATTTCATCTCATTTTTTTGTGTTGTTTTTTTGCTTGAGTTTACTACAGAATGCCTTATTTCTTCTTTTATTTCACTGTAGGGGGGAAAAAGAATTTTGCATTTCTGCCCTACCCTAAATAGGCTTATGAGGGTATAAATAGCACTGATTTCAGGTCAGGAATACATAGGATACATAGCCAAACTCTATATCTGTCTCCTTGAATGTAAGCCCCACTTGAAGTGATATCATAGGTAGAGGATGGAAAAATAACTTTTTTGATTACATCTCCCAGAATTCCCCAGCTAGTATGGCCATTGATCATGCTGGCTGCGTGACTGTGGAAGATCAAATCCAAAAAAGTTGCTCTTCCTAATTCCGATTATAGAGCTTAGCTGTAGACATTGGACTTTGAGATGCATGCTGCAAGGAAATGGGAAGCATGCAATTATGTGTCATAGTTAGTAAGTTTCCACCATAGAATGTCTATAGGACAACAGTCTTGATCATCAGAACAATGGGCTGGGTAGTTGGTGAGGCAGCAACTTCTATGGCGACCACTATGCACAAATAGTGGTCATTTAATGTATATCAATAACCTTTAATTCTCTCAAGATACCTCTTGAGTAGATCCCAGTAGAGGTCTGGGAGGTGGCCACATCATTAGCAGGCAGATATTCATTAGAGTTAGCAAACTTTGCATGCCTACACTCACTAACTGTTAATGTGCATATCTGCAGGCTTCCTGTTTGCATTTATCACACCCTCTTTCTGAATTATGTAACCTACAATGATCTTCTTCTACATTACACCATGTATTATTGACTATAGACAAATGAATTGTAAGTAAAGCTACTGTTATATGTTTTACAAACAAGATTAAACTAATTTCTTTTCTCTTCTACATCCTATAGCTGGGTGAGGATGGTACTAGTTGATGTGTAGTTTCTGCCTTGCCTATTTGATTACTTTGCTTGAAAGATTGCATGTTGTCTCTCACATTTCCCAATACCACAGCCCAGCACAATTCACACGTGTTTATGAAATGGCCCAAGTGGACCTTTTAAAATATGTCTACTGTTTGTGAATGAGAGGAAAGCAGTAAGAGGCTGTCATTTCAGTCCCCTTCCTCAAGTTCCTCTTGTAGCATGCCTGTCAGATATATTAGTGGATTGGTGAGATTAAAATGGGCTTTCTTGCTGTAGCCTTGAATTCCACAGAAGAAGAAGAAACCTAAAGCAATAATGAGATGTGCAGGACCAAATCTGCTACACCCCAGAAACTTCAACCATGCATCATGTCTTTTAGCAGTAGCATGTTCTCTTCAGCATCAGTCATTATTGCTACTTAATCCTGCTTTGGCCAGACCTCAATTAGTTTGAGTAGGGGCTGGAACATGTCCAGAGGACAACTGGGCATGTTTATACTGGACAAGAGAGGTGATATGATGGCCATCTTCAAATATCTTGTCACATGAAGATGGAGTGAACTTGTTCTCTGTTTCTCCAGAGGATAGCACTTCAATAAGTGGATTTGAATTACAAGAAAGGAGATTCTGACTAAACATTACGAATAAATTCAAGATGGTTCAACAGTGAAATATCCTGGGTCAGAGGGTGAGGGACTTTCCTTCATTGGTTGTTCTTAAACTTCTTAAACAGATTTTTGATGGCTGCCTCTCAGTGAGGCTTTAGCTGGCCATAGGTTGGACAAAATGGCCCTTCCATCCTGAGCTGTGATGTTTCACTCCACAAGCTCTAGGTTAGACCAATGGCCTGATTCCATATGCGACATTGTTGCATAACATACCATGACTGAATTGGACTTACTTTTGTTTTAACATAATCTAGTAAGTCAAAATGCAAATTATATCACAGCAATTCATTTTCATTCCTTGGAAAAACATACATTGAGGTGCAGACTTAAAATATGGATGTTCATAGGTCACTGACTTGCATCTGCTGTAAATCACTTTGGGGCAAGCAGCTATGACAGGTGCAACAGAAAATGTTTGTCTTGGCATTCTTAGGGCAGGCTGCTCTGTGCCACTGCTGTCCACAAAATTAGCCCAAATTCACAAGCAGAACTCACTTCTAGTTGCAGCTTCTGGGTTTGTTTCGGGAGTTTGGCTTTAAATTAAACGCATCACTGGTTTGTGACCATTTGAGGGTGAAAATGCACCTTTTAAAAACAAAAAAGTGGGGGCCAGAATCCTGTGAAAATTAGAGGAGCACAGAAAAGCCCCCATGAGCTATAAGTGGCCTACAGTTGACTAAGAGTATACTTTCAATAGTAATGTTTTTGTGTTGCTCTTATACAAGGATCTAGCCTTTCTATCATACCCTTTGAGGGCTGACCCCCCCTGCCCACATATACAACAGTTTAACACTGTGGAGTCTTAAAGGAGATTTATTTCAATTTTTCAGTCTCCCTAACTGTATCATCTGCATTACTAGGTTAAAGGTGGCACATGAAGCAGCATTTATTAGCACATATCCAATGAATACAATGCTAAAGGCCTCTTTTATAAGAAACTTCTGTATTCAAGAAACAGGTTAAAAATGTCCCTGAAGCTTACCAGTGCAATTTTGCTTGACCTTTGTAAGCCTTTTCTGCTGAGATAGTGACACTCACTGGTCCCTTAAGAAATAACTTGAAGGAGGAAGCATTCAAAAGTAGAGGTAAAAAGGAGGGTGGAAAGATTATGTTCCTCTAAAGCATAAAGTAGCAGCTTTGGAGCACGATTATGTTTTAAAAGCCACCAATCAAGAGGTATTTCACACTTGTGGATATACATGTGAGAGAAACAGCCCATTTTAATGTCTGGGTTTGAGCCAGTTGTCTGTAGAGCTAAAGTTATAAATACCTATTATAGCTAATTCTTCAGTAACTGGGTCCCATAGCTATAACAAAATAGATATGTTATATCTATAATGTTTGGTCACAAAACATGGATTGTGTTTTTTTTTCCTTAGCCCATCCTAGATTTGTGAATCTTTCCCCTGAAGACTACTTGGTGGCATTAGCTGAGCCAGCAGTAATAACTGTTGGTACATTCTATTATATATATAATATAGAGAGTTTTATTGAGGACAGAACCCTGCCCTAGGGTGCTTCCAGTGTAAAATATGACACAAGGGAAACAAAGGAGAAAGAGAGAGGTGATGCAAGAGTTGAAAAAGAAAAAAATCAGAAACACACTTGTTTGCCAAGTATCTGTAAAAGAGTGCCTGATTATTTTTTACACTGGTTACTGAACACACTTTAAGATTCTGTTAGGAGCTATGAAGGACCCAACTAGCATGGCTCTGTGCACTCAAGAGCAACTGCTTTTGGCCAGAGCTTAGAAAATTATTTTGCTAAGCTCTGGTTTTGACAGCTGTGGTCTACATTCCCAGTCATCTTGCCTAAACAAAAAAGTGACTATGTACCATGCATTCTATTCTGTTAAAAAGGGAGGGAAATTACAAGACTAATAAACTACCACCTTTGAACACAGTTCAGCAGGTATGAAAGCAGGATAGGACCTACCATTAGGCACAGCAAGTAGGTCACCTGAGGCAGTAAAAACTGGGTGGCAGCTGGAACAAGTCTCAGTATCTGCTAGCTTGGAGAAAAAAAATTCCAAGCTGTGGTCAAAACAGTTACTCATTAATTTTATCACAGCTGTTCACCTAAATTGGACAACTGTGTGTTCCACACACTCTTCCTACACCCCAAACTTGGCTACTGGCCTCTGTATGGTAGATAAAGCTAAACCAACATCAATTTTGAAGTAAGATTCCTCCACATGTAACAAGGAAAGGAGAACCATCTTGTCCTTAGTCTTGGGCAGCACAGTCTATTGGGCTGGTTGCAATGGTGGCTGACTACTCCTTCATCAGTGAGGTGGTGAATAACACTGAATTTTAATCTGAACTTTAATGGAGTTATTGAAGATGTTTAACCTATTTTGGCAATAGTGTTCAGCACCTTGGATAGCTCCTTTACATTTCTAGCTATAAGCCAAAGCAGATTCACCATACCTTGAATTCACTGGATGAAAGCAAACTTGCCCACAGTTTGTTGCTTTGTGGTTTAAAATTGGCTCTACCCTATCATAGGATTTTCTTTGGCAAGATTTATTCAGAGAAGGTTTACCATTGCATTCCTCCTAGGCTGTGAAAGTGTGATTTGCTCATAGTCATCCAGTATATTTCCATGACTAAAGATGGTTGCAAACCATGGTCTCCTAGAATCCACTCCAACACTCAAACCACTACACCACCCTTGCTCTATACCCAAAATTGTTGTTGTTGCTGTTGTGTGCCTTCAAGTTGTTTCCAACTCAAAGGCAAACCTATCACAGGGTTTTCAGGGCCAAAGTCACCCAGTGGGTTTCCATGGGTTTCCATGAACTTCAGACCATAGAGACAGTGTGGGTCAAGACGGAAGCAAATCTGAGGATTAACATGAAGCTAGATTTCTCTAGATTACTCACCATGCTTGCAACAGAAGACAAACAATCTATATTCTTACAGAAAAGTTGACCATAGCTCAGGTATTACTTGGTTGATACATATAGACCCATCGTGACTCTCATGAGCTTGAAACTTCTAGAAGCTAAACATCAATCTCACCACCTGAACATGCATGATTAGTGGTGGATGTACTAGAGGTCCTTTTCAGTGGCTGCCTCCAGGATCAGGAACATACTTCCTAGTTGAAAGAATGGTCTTCTTGTCATCTTTCTTGTCATACTTCCACTGGCGGGCAAATACTTCTTTCAAATTCCAACAGGTTTCTGTGAACTAATGTTTTTAACGAAAGCATTTTTAAGGGCATGTCATACTGTTTAAGAAGTACTGTTTTTAAAACTGTGTTTCAACATTTTTAGTTATATATTTAAAGTGTGTTTAGTATTATTAATCATTTAATTCCATTTTAATGTTGATTTTTTTTCTGTGTTTTAACTACAGTCTTCCCTTCACATTCACATTTGGCTTTTGTGAATTTGATTTTTTGAGAAGCACATGCATGCCTCCCCACCCCCTGACTCCTCCTCTTATTCCCTTGCATTTTGCCTGGGCACATGTGCCTTCCTTCTCTGTGCCTGGGCAAAAGACAAGGGAATGGGGGGAGCATGTGCATGGAGAAGCAAGGTGCATGAGTGCCTTCCTCCCTTAGTCCCTTGCCTTTTGCCCATGGAAAATGCAAGCCCAAGTAAAAGGCAAATGAATGGGGAGAAGTCACATACACTTCTCTCCCCATTCCCTTGTTTTTTGCCTGGGCATGGGGAAGGAAAGCAGGTGCATGGAGACAAAAGGCAAGGTAATGGAGGGAGGCTAGCACATCTCCCCTCATTCCCTTTCCTTTTTCCTGCGTGCAGAGAATGCAGTCTGGGCAAAAGACAAGGCAATGGGGGGAAAGCATATGCACCTTCCCCCATTCTCTTGCCTTTTGCCCATGCATGAAGAACAAAGGCACACATGCTAGGGCAAAAGGCAAGGGACTGGAAGAGGGAGCTGTGGAAGGGAATGTGAGGGGACCACAGGGAGGAGTTATTAACAGTTTTTCAACTTTCACAAGGGTTCTGCACCCCAAACTCTCACAAAAGTGGAGGCCACTGTATATTCTACTTGATTTAATTCATAAGCCACCTTGAGTTCCAGTTTTGGGGGGAAATGGGGTATAAATAAAGTTCAGCATCATGATCATTATCACCATCATCATAATCACCATCATCATCATCATCATCATCATCATCATCATCATCATCATCCCAAATGCATTCTTTTCTTCCTCTCAAACGGGAAACTTCCTTCTATTTAGCAGTCTCCTAATAGCAAGCTAGACCTTCCAATATCCTGGCACCGATTGTAAATTAGTGATAGCTTTGGTGTCATTATGCCATTCCAAAGATATTGTCACTTGCTTGTGCAGCCAACAAATAATGGAACCTAACAAAGCAAAAAAAGCTCAAAAGAACATGGAGAAAACAAGATTTCTTCACAGGAGGAAACTAAAGGAGTTCATTATTTGCAAATTGGATAGGCACTTACCTGATCCATACCATCCAGACTAATTTGCAGCTTGGAGCTGAGTTATAATCCTTTAGGGCTTGTATTTATCCAAATTCTCAGCTCAAAAAAAAAGGGGGGGGGACAGCAAAATTAATATTTAAAAGGATCTGAATATTGTAAAATAATTCTAAAATGCATTATTTTGAGAGAGGTTTTTTTTTTTTTTTTAAGATGGGCAATATTCTCCATTGAGAGAGTAGGTGTGACAGTGGTGCTCTGTTGATGTAGAGATGTTTCCTAATTGTTGCTGCTTTTGTGTTCCTTTAAGTCACTCTGAGTTATGAGGACACAAAGCTGGATCTACCATGGGGTTTTCTTGGCAAGATTTGTTCAAAGTGGATTTGCCTTTGCCTCCTTCTGAGGCTGAGATAATGTGATTTGCTCAGGCTCATCCAGTGGATTTCTATGGCTGAAGATGGATGCAAACACTGGTCTCCCAGTAATCCACCACACAAACCACTATACCACACTGACTCATGCTTCTTGATGATGTCTCCCAAAATCTACCTTTTCTATATGACAGCCCTGCCAATAGGGGGATTTCCAAGGTGCTACAGAGTAAAGCAATGTGTGATGAAACTTAAAGTTTCAATAGCCTGTCATAAAACACCTTGCTGGCCAGAAAGGACTGAAGGCATCATCTCACACTGCCCTGCTCTCCAAAACCTTGGAAAGACTTTTACTTTTGGGGCTGGTCTGCTGAAATGCTAAATTTGTAATGGTGCAAACACTATAAATGTGAATTCCAAAATTTGCAACATTGTAAGCCCAGCTTACAGCATCATAAATACTGAACAGGATGTCAGCCTTTTGTGAAAAACTGGTCAAGATCCAACATTGTGCTTGCATAGTGTAAACTGTACACTCACATAGAATCCTCTTCCTCCTACACAATCTTCCTGCAGAATGTCAACATTTGCCAATGTTGCCAGAAGATGTATTTAAGAATGCACGAGGGCTGTTTCTCCAGCCCCAGTGAATCAAGTGGAACTCTAAAGGCACTGATGAATAGTTACAGACTATCCAAGAATATACAACTCCTGAAATCCTGTTTATCAGTCTGAACCAAAATACAGGTATCAAATCAACTGTGGAATAGTGAGTCAACACACAGGTTTGATTCAATGAGTCTACTCTAGAGGGCACTAACAATGGGATTTATACTTGTTACGCAACCATGGTCTGAATACATTTGTTGCACGACAGCTTAAAACGTACAGCCACATGTTTAAGCATGCATGACACAAAGTGGAATGGAGGCAATGGCCAACATTCTGTTAGTGACATACAGAAGTCTAAGTCTCCTTTATACTGATGTATGTCTCTTTTTGTTGTTTTTAAGGAGGTTCATTTTTTTTTCACACTCTGTAATGACCAAAGCTTCACCTTGTCTCTTGGTTTTTCTGTAATTACCGTCTTTGAACAGCCATTCTGTGGTTGTTGAAAAGTGCAGGGGGGTCAAAAAAGTGGCTGGATATGCCCCATTATCAGATGCATTCTGATGACATCATCTGATAAGCCCCAATGGATCTCAGAAGACATCATTATTCTGTGTCTGGATATGGGGCACAGCCAAACACTTCTCCAGTTCCCCTTTGTTCTCCACTAGCCACAGAATAGCCCTGGAATAGGTATCATCACAAAACCTTGAGTTCAGGAAGTGATGAATGAGGAACAATAAGAGAGCTTCACCTGCAGAACTCTTAATCTATGCTGGGCAATGTAGGATCTTGCTGTTGTGTTTTCTCAAAGAGGCATCTTTACATAGATATTTAAAAGTTTTTGTGCAGATTTAAAAACAAACAGAAGAGTTAATGAAGAAATGGGATGCAACAGGCTTATGAATGAACATGCATGTAACACAGGTCAGGCTTAATCAAGTGGACATTTTTTGTTAGGTGTAAGCAGATGTACCCAACAACAACAACACAAAATTACTTTTGCAGCTAAGCTGTTTCTTATACTTTGTGAGATATAGGAGTTTGCCTTGGTTAACTTGGAATGTTTACTAGAAAGTTTTACTTAGTAAGGTCCATTACTGTTTTTCCATGCAATTACTGTGGGATACTGAAATGATACTTTCAGGAACAGTAAAGTTTTATCAGGTATTGAGCTGAAGTTTGGAAGATTGTGTCTTTTCTGAGCCAGTCTCTTATTGGAAGAGATTTGCCAAAAATATGAGTGTGTTCTTTATGAAAATGGCTATTTTGATACATAATTCTTTGCCTCAAAATATTCAGATGGGATCCACTTCTGAACACTTTTTGTCCATTCTGTTACAGCAATACAAAAGACCTTGCAGCAATTCAGGAGGAGATGCCTCAAACCTGAAAGTGAATTCACAGTCCCTGCAGGAACAGATCCACCACATTCCCCTGTCCTTAAAGAGCCTTAAGCTCATTGTTGGTTTTGCTGGAACAGATTAAAACAGTTACCCAACCTCTGTATGTTAATAACTCTGAATACAAACTGGATTGGGGAATATGAGGAAAAGTCGATGGATTTTTTTTTCCTTTCTTTTTTCTTTAGTGCTATGCATTTCTACTTACAAGTGAGTTCTGATTGTTGGAGGTGCTCTGAAGTTAGTGTGGAGAGACTGGTTCAGTCAACTGGAGGATACAGGGAGAGAGAGAATAAGAGTGAGAGCAAGAGAGAATGGTGATTTTACAGCAAGCATATTTCCTCTCCATTTGGTTGACTGCATTACACAGCTTGTACTTTTTAAATTTGTATTTAGTTTTACTTTTTATTTTTACTAGTGTATATCCCCAGTGTTGCCTGGGATTTTATTTACTCATAGGTAAGATTTGTTGGAAAGATTTGAGATCTCGTGTTTCTAACTCCCCAAACTGTCTTGTCCAGTACCTGTAACTTTTCCACATATTCCCCAATGCAACTCTGTATTCACAGTTATTAACATACAGAGGTTGAGTTCCTGAGGGAATACAATGCCCTCTTCCTTGCTGCTAGGCCTCCTCTCCATAGCAACCAGCCAGGCCCAGGAGCTCTCTGCATGAGAATTCTAAAGGTCTTTCCATAAATGGCAAACCCCAGGATTGCATAGAATCTTCTTAGGTAGCCAAACATATGAGGTCTTTGCTTGACACACACAAACAGACAAACTTTGACTTATATATAATAGATTTATATTTCATATAAAATCTGTGCAAAAAAAATCAATTTTAAATAGCAATATTTCTAGAAATTCAGCTTCTTAAAGACTGATGAGTGAACTAAGGGCCTTTCTGCACTAAACTGTTATAGTGCTATTGTTCCACATTCAACGTCCTGTGGAATTCTGGGGTTTGTAGTTTACTGAGTCCAAAGAGCTCTCTGGCTGAGGATTCTAAATTCCGCTCCTTAAACTGCAAACCCCAGGATTCCATAGTATGTTGAAAATGGAATAATAGCACTCTAATGGTGTAGTTTGGAAAGGCCCTAAATTCAAGGAACAGAAACTCAGCTGTAAATATCAGCTGAAAGGAATTGCTGGACTAAGAATTCGTCCTATACCGCCCGAGCAACGCGAGTGGCGGGGGGGACGGCATTTGCCGCCCTCCCACGAGAAGAGATCACGCTGCTGGGGCCGACGAGAGGAGGCGGGGCTGAGCTTAGTATTTAGGGCTGCCCCGCCCCTCTCTCGGCCTCTCTTTGGATTCAGGCGGCCTGGCGGCAATTTTGCCGTTTCCCCCCTCCCCGGCTTCCAGAGCCACGGCTGGGCGGGCGGCCTGCCCAGGACGAGGAGCATCCAGCGGCTGCCTCAGCGGCCGCTCGGGTAGGCCCGCGGAAGCTTTGCGTTCTGGTCAAGGCGAAGAAGCAGGAGGATGCCGCTAGTTCTCGCACCCGCAGGACTCGGCGGAGGTTCCTCCTGCTTCTTCGCTAGACCCAGCCTGGGACGGCGCCCGGCGGGCGGCTCGCCCGCGAAGAAGAGGATCCAGCGGTCGCCTCGGCGGCCGCGCAGGTAGGCCAGCAGCAGCTTTACGAGGCTGCCGCGGCGGGACTCAGCCAGCGTTCCTAGGCCTGGGGGTCAGGAGGTAGGGCGGCCCAGCCTCGGCCTTCAGCCCGTCAGGCCGGCCTCAGGCAGGCCGCGGCTGCTCCTCAGTGTTCCCGGCCCGGGGTTAGGGTGGGGAAACAAGCGGCTACTGCTGGAGGGTTCCTCCCTGCCACCATTCCGTGGCGGGGGTTGTAGGGAGGCGGGGTGGCCGGGTTCGGCCTTCAGGCCCTTCGGAGAGGTGATCCGCGGCTGCGGCAGGCCTTTCGGAGCTTGCCAGCCGCTCTTCGCGGACGGGGCCGCTGCCGCCTCACCCCTTTATGTTAATTAGGCATATTAATAAATTGCCCTAGTTCAACCCAAGCTCTGTCTGCGATCTCGTTATTTCGTGGGTTGGGCGGCAATTCGTCCTATACCGCCCGAGCAACGCGAGTGGCGGGGGGACGGCATTTGCCGCCCTCCCACGAGAAGAGATCACGCTGCTGGGGCCGACGAGAGGAGGCGGGGCTGAGCTTAGTATTTAGGGCTGCCCCGCCCCTCTCTCGGCCTCTCTTTGGATTCAGGCGACCCACCCTCCCCCCCAATGGTTCCAGTGTAAGATAGCTGGTCGCTTCGGGGCCGGGTAGGAATTTTTTCCCTCCCTATATGGGGGGGTTTTTTCGCCTACCCTACACTGCAACTAAGGAGGGGTAATTGGCTTTACAGGGTGGTGTCTTAATTTGGTCTTAACTAGGTTGCCACTGTCATACATAGTGTCATCCGGGCCGGTATGGGGGGGGTCTTAAGGTTCGGCGTGTACCTATGGCACCCCCTTTCGGGGTGTAGGATAAATCCTATCCTTGAGGAGGGCCCTGGGATCACCCCACTTGCTATGCAGCGGGGGGTGGGGCTTGGGGCTCACCTCCCAGACAAGGGCTGGCCAAAGGTCATCATGCAACTTCAGCAGTTGGCTTTGGGGCCCGGTATCTCGCTCAACGGGCTAGGGGAGATGGTTGGGAGCTGCCTCTTGACCCTAGTCCGAAGATACGGTTGACCCCCCCCTTTCTCAGGTCATAAAATACAAGTTCAAGGTCAAGTTCAAGTTTAATTTCACCCCTTTATGTTAATTAGGCATATTAATAAATTGCCCTAGTTCAACCCAAGCTCTGTCTGCGATCTCGTTATTTCGTGGGTTGGGCGGCAATATATTTTGTTGCATGAAGACAGCAGCAAATGGTGGTCCTCCCACTAAAGCCAAGCCAGTTGAGTTAATTTTGGCCTCTGACACAGAAAATCTTCCTTTTTTGGCAGACATATACAATAACATATTAAATAACTGACAATTTACTGCCTTTTCCTGACAGACAGTGTTCGCTGCTTGAGATGGCCATTTTACTGTACCCAGTGTTATTGTGGCTGGCCCTATTGAAGGAGGAGGAAGACAGCTAACTATAGGAAATTTAAAAACCACAGCCAATGAGTGCAGCACCTTTAACTAGAAAAAGAAAAAGATTGCTGCCCTTTAGCTGCTTGGAGGAAGCTTTGCAGCAAATAGTGCCTCAATGTCTTTGTTCTACATTGGTAAAGGCAGGCTATGATTGCCTTTAAAGTCTGTTTAGGGGGGGGAAGACCATCATGCTCATCAAAAAGGACGCCTGACTTTTCAGTTTCCAATCTGACCTCTGTAAAAGACTGAGGAGGGAAGAGCAAGCATTTTTCAGCACAAATCATGACACAGAATCACCACAGAGACTTTGACACTTTGTAGCACGAAACACAGCAAGCAAGCCATGAGAGGATAAAATATCTGCAGTATCTTGGGTTATTTTTCTTCCAAGACAACAAGGGCAGCTCTTGGGGCTTGGCCAGCCTTTCATTTTCCTTTGCTTTACCCTTGCGACTACTTTGGTAGAGGAACCAAAGAAGAGTCAAACAACATATAGAGCAGCAAGGCACTCCCTTTTTAATCCCAGGCTAAAAGAGATGTTAGAGGATTGCTGTTTTCCAGGCAGCATGAAAGAGCTTGTGACAGCAGGTCTGCTCTGTTTCACTTTGAATGAAAGCAAGTTAGTTTTCCTATTAACAGTCTGGAAGAAAAAAAAGCACCTTGCTGTCCTCTAGATCACTTTCAATGGGTGTGTGTGTGTGTGTGTGTCAAAAGGGGCACAATATAGAAAGCTGATTTTCTAGTCCCATTTCTGCAGTACACTGTTATAGTGATATTGTTCCACTGTCAACATCCTGTGGAATTCTGGGGTTTGTAGTTTACTGAGGCCAAAGATCTCTCTGGCTGAGAATTCTAAATGCCCCTCTCTAACCTTCAAACCCCAGGATTCCATAGGATGTTGAAAATGGAATAATACCACTATAACAGTGTAGTGCAGAAATGGCCTAGGATTCTGACTCACCTGGAGAGTCTGCCATAACTGCAGAGGCTCTCCATCTGTTCTAGAATTCTAGAAATCCTCTTCTATTCATGTCTGGACATCACTTTTCATGTGACCAACGTAAACCAGCTGGTATGTCCCCACTTTGCATGTTGATTTAACCCTTTTGCTGAACACCTGAATAGGGGTCCTGTCTTCTGTGTTTTCACCTATATAATGAACATGAAAAACCATTCTAAATCTCAGCCTGCTATAAAATCATCTGCAGATGTAAAGGACAAAAGAATGGGGGCAGGAATATTGGGAAACAGAACTCTTTTAAGATATAAATTGAAAAGAAAAACTTGAGTCCATTTCTCAGTGTTACTATAAAAATGACAGAGAAATAGAAATAATCCCCATTTCTACTTCTCCCTGAACAGAAATATTGAATAAAGGAAACCTTTTTCATTCACATGCATTCCTAGTTCATCATATAGATGGAATATGGCATATGTGGGTTGATGGGTCATGTCACTGCAAGAATAATTTTCCCAGTATATTCTGCAGTCCTTATTTAGTGCTCAAGCACTTGACGCCTATAAGAAAACATACAAACATTTACAAGTACAAGCCTACTTGTAAAGAACTAAAGATCCATTCTGATTTATGGAACCTCCCCCTCAGCTACAAAAACATAGAAAAGGTATATCTGTTTATGTCTGTTTTCCAAACTGAGGCATTATGCTTCTTGCTAGTGTTCTTAAATTCATTCTTCTGCTGTGCTATTTGTATTTTAATTGTCCCTCACAGTATACTTTATGATCCTATTTGAGACTTGCTACAGCTAGAACTCAGGAGCATTTCTAATGGGAATAAGTGCTGATCTATCTGTTTACAGATCTCAAGAATCCTTGAGTGTTTGACAAGATATGCCATATCAGACTGATTACTTGTACATTCCTCTAACTTCATGTCAAAATCTACAGAAAATTGAGCTATAGCCACTATACCTGTTGTTATATCTAGCAATTCTGGTCATCACCAAATAATACATCATTGAAGATGACAGCATCATATAGGTGAATAGCAAACACAGTTCTTCTTGTGCAATGGCTTATGTTGCCAAAAACACCCTCACACTAGAATTTATTACCTGGTGCACCAACAGCTTCTGTTGAGAGGCCCACACAGTTTTCATGGCCCTTCTATGTCAAAAAAAAAAAAAAAAGGAGCTAGTCAATGAGGGGCAGGCCTGGTTGGCTGCTGCTAATGGTGGACCGTCATGGGGAAGTTCTTCATCTGGTCTTCCAGGAAACAAAAAAATTTCCCCTGGTGTCTCATTCTTAACTGGAATCTGGCCTTCTACCCATGTTTTATCTCTCAGCTCTGGCATGGGTTATGTTTTTTGCAGGGATGTACAGATCAAGTCTGTATCTCGATAGCTGTCTTTGGCATAACTTTGGGGCAGTATAGAAAGAACTGGATACAGTCTGGAAGGAGACTGACTGGCTTTACATGACAATCTTACCTAATTTAGGAGTCTCCTTCAGGGATCTTGGGAGTAAAAGTGAACAGGGTCACATCCATATCAGAAACAATGGGTAGTAGCCTCACTCCAGCATGGCAGACATACCACTCAGAGCTTTCTATGTAGAATCTGATTTCTTTCATTCTATGTTACTCCTCAACAATTGGTTGGGGGACTAAGTTCCTATAGCCTGAAAAGCAATCTGTCCAGTGCCTGGATTGGGTACGGGTTTTTGAATGTACTATGGGCTTTTTCACACTTTGGGGGGATTCTTATACTTACTGGGCTGGCATTCTCCCTCCGCTGATCCAGGCTGATCTGGAGCAGTGCGTGGCCACGCTACACACTTCTCCGGGGACGAAAATGGCACTTTCTGGTTGGTGGAGGCTCTCCACCAACCAGAGAAGCTCGCCAGCCTAAAGCCCACCCCTGGAAGATTTGCAGCCTCGCTCTGGTGTGAGCCTGCAAATCTACACATTAGCGCAGCGATGGACTGGGGTGCATGGTGCTATTGAAAGACCTCTTTTAAGCGGTCTTTCAATAGCATGGCGAACCACCAGTTCTGGTCATTCTGGAGCGGGCTGAAGTCCGGACAGACATAAAGCAGCCTGGACCCAGTCCGCCCCTAAGTGCAAACGTCCTCGCTGAAGGACGCTCTGCCCCATCGCTAAATCAAATTGCGGAAAAGGCCATGTTAGGCAAAGCCTCTTCAACTGTAACTGATCTGATTCTGGCTTTTGATTCCATTTGGTTCTCTTACCTCCTGCCACAAGTATGTCCTGATTTTTATATCCTGCCCTTTTCTCAAAATTGGAACTCAAGGTGACTTGCAATTTAAAACAACTGCAATACAGATAAAAACATACAAAAGCATACCCTCTAGCTGTCCCCTTTTGGCAAGGATAGTCCCAATTAATCCTCTGTCATCCCATTTTTCAGCTGTTTTTAAAATGTCCCAGTTTTTCTCTCCTCATCCAACCTTCCCTCTTTGTCCTCAGCTTATGTCAATTACTGCAACCTGATTACAAAGTGCAAAAGAAGTTTGCACTCAGTAAACTTATCAGGGAAGAGAGGAGAGGGTGAAATCTTCCCTTGTCCAGTCAGCTCAGACAAAAGCAATCTGGTGCAGCCTCTCCTAGTTTGAGGTTATTCCTCATTAATAACTTTGGCCATCTTGACCACAATCTAATGTTGCTTGGCCACACTTGTCCCAGCTTTTGTCTGTGAAATGTTGGAGGATATGCAACAGGTGAATGTTTAACCAGAATTAAACTATTCACAATATTTAAACAATTGAAAACACATACTTAAAAAACACAAAAAGAAATTAAAAACATTTCTGTTAAAAAAAATTCAGCTTCCACTTGAAAGCCTGTCCTTTAAAAGGTCTTCACTTGAAGGAAGAAGGGAGGAGACCATTCTGACCTTCCTGGAAAGGAAGTTGCAGAGCACAGGGGCAGCCACCGAGAAGCCTCTGTCTCAAATCTCCACAAACTGACTTGTGAAGGTGGTGGGAATCAGAGAAGAACCTCTCCTAAGAATCTCAGAACCCAGGCAGGCTCATATGGGTTCTGGAAAGCCTGGACCATATTGGGTCTTATAGGTGATAACCAGCACTTTGAACTGTGTCCAGAAACAGACTGGCAGCAGTGGAGCTATTGTAACAGGGGTGTGGTGTGGGTCTTATAGTCTGTCCTGGTTTATACTCTGGCTGCAGCTCTTTGCCCCATTTGAAGTTTCCAAGCACTTTTCAAAGAAAGCTCCATGTATAGTGTGTTGCAGTAGTCCAAATGGGATTTAAGTAAGCCATGTACCACTGTGACCAGCTCAGGAACCTTAAGGAACAGGTACAGTTGGCATACAGAATTTAAGTGTGTAAAAGCAGCCCTGGCCATTACAGAAACCTGGGCCTCTAGGCTCAAGGATGAGTTCAAGAGTACAATCAAACTGCAAATCAGTGGCTTCACGGGGGAGTGCACACCCCATTTGACACAGAATGAATCCATATTCTCTGATCTGCTCTTTGAATGACCAGGCACACCTCTGACTTATCTTGCCTGGAAAGGAGTAATAGAGTTGGATGTGATCTGCATACTTATGGCACTAGACCCCAAAATTCTGGACCTCCCTTCCCAGCAAGTTCATGTATATGACCAAATCAAGCCACAGGTTAATGGCAAGTGGCTGAACAGGAGTCCCTCAGAATCACATTCTGGGTTTGCCCCTCTGGGAGTTCCAAGTCCCATCTCAGCAAGGAATGCCATGGTTGATGGTATCAAAAGCCACTAAGATGTCAACAGAACCAAAAGGGACACATTTCCTCTGTCCTGTTCTCTACACAGGTTATCCACTAAGGTGGCCAAAGCCATCACTGACCCATAACCAAGCCTGAAACCAAATTGAAATGGATCTATATAATTGGTCTTATGCAGAAACCCCGAATAATACCTTTAGGATGTCATCTTTGGCATAGCTTTAGGAAACAGACTGAGAATATGTCTGTATTATATCACTATAGTAGTTTTATGACACTTTGACTGTGAAGAATACTAGCGCTTGTAGTTTCGCGAGGTGGTACTTAGAATTCCCTGTTAGAAAGCACTATTCCTCTCTTCCAACCTACAACATCAGAGCTGGCTAACAGAGAATTCTAAGTACATCACCACATTATGAATTTTAGGATCTTATAAAATGAGGCCATGACAGTTAGTGGTATAAAAGTGCTATCTTATTTTTTTAAATATCCTTCCTGATCCAATATGGTGTCCAAGTCAGATATAGTCTAGACTAACTCAGAGAGAAAAAGAGATTTTGGAGCTGTGAATTTACTAAAGATAAGTTTGCTGAATCTGGTTTGCTGCTTGCTGAAGGAATATCAGTTTACTTCCACTATATTGTACTTGCAGTCACAAATAATAATCAGAAAGACACAATACATCTCTTGGGCTCTCTCATCAAAAGGAAATGAAATCCTATAGAACTGTCTCTTGAACTATTCACTTCTCAAGGAAGTGGGAAACACATAACTGGGTATATGAAGACTCGAGGGATGGGTGGATAGTTGCTTCCATTCATTCTTTCGTAAGAACTTTCCCAAATGTGCTCATTTCTTCACAAATATGACACAAAAAGGTTTTTTTTAAAAAAAAAATCAGGTGTAGAAGAAAGCTGAACTGACAGCTTCATCTCTCCTAGAAGAGATCTTTTGAGTGCTTAGGTATATTCAGCCATCTATCTTTTCAGTGCTGATTTAGGATTGGCACCTCTTTTTTCCTGAGGCTTCACATCTTTAATGCAAATATCACAATGAGAACAATGACCTGTACTTTCCTATATTACTAAAAGAGGCTTATCTAGTCTCTGTTCTGTTGTCAAATTTCAGTCCCCAAAACTTGAGACTGGATAAATTGGATAAATTGACACAGTCTTGATCAGCACTATTCTGATTCCTTCCCTTGTCTTCTTTTAGAACTGAGAATCTTCTACCTTTTTTGATAAATCTTTTGGCTCAGTGTATGTTTCCATTCAGTTATTTACTCATCCTCTTCTCTTTTCATGCACAATCCATATTCTCTCTGTGGCTCCTAAAAATGTCCCATGCAATTATATCATTTCAGCTGTTGACTGTTATTTCATCATGAACTGAAAACGTCTCTCTCAGTCTTGAACTAAGCATGTATTTATGTGAACGACACAGCCTCCATCTCTCTGTATAACTCTCACTTCTCTGGGGAACCTAAGTATATTCATGGATTGGGTTTTCAGCTGTGTGCAGGTAAATTACCTTATCCAATAGAAGGCTGTTTTTGTCAGCTGTCAACTCAAATTATTTTGATTAGACAGATAAGAAAACTAACTGTGTGGGAAGCGGTGGAGTTTTCTTTTTTCTCTGAGGGGAAGGGACAAATTTTCTGAAGGAAATGAATGTGTAACAAGTAGCTTGTTATTTGCAGCAAGTTACTTTCTAGCTCTATGTGTGGGATTAAGTTGATAAAATAGGGGGATGGTAACCAAGCATGTGGAACAGCCTTGAGGAAGGGACTAAACTGCCTAAAACTCCTAATAAATATTAACCTTAATGAGTCTTTAGTCTGCTTTCTATAAACAGGAAGATATGTGTAACCAAAAATCTGATAACAAAAGTTTCCAAGAAAATCGTACTTTTAGATTAGAAAAAAACTTAATCTGTAAATCTCTCTGCAAAGATTTCTTTGCAATATTAAACCCTTTTCTTTAATTCAAAAAAGCATCACTTTTGAAGTCAGATAGTTGGTATTCCAAACTCTATTTGAGCAAAATGATTTTCTGGAAGCATAGATCTTTGGAAAGGACCCTGCCCACTCAAACTTCTGGTTCTTTGGGCTATTGACAGCAAACATAACATGACTCGGGCTGGTCTCATCTGTCTCTGGCCTGAAACAGGGGCCATTTCCACATTACACTATTACAGTGCTGTTATTCCACTTCAATGACCTGTGGAATTCTGGGGTTTGTAGTTTACTGAGGCTAAAGAGCTTTCTGACTGAGAATTCTAAATACCCCTCCCTAAACTGCAAACCCCAGGATTCCATAGGATGTTGAAAGTGGAATAATAGCACTGTTAACAGTGTAGTGCGGAAATGGCCAGGATGTGACTGCAAAAGTATTATTCTAGAAGCATTCTTGATTTTTTTCCCCTGTATCCTCTAATAAAATCAGAGATTCACTGGGTTAAAGGAAAATCTATTGAATTCACTCTAACCAAGTTAACCTTCCATATAATATTAGGAAAGTATAGGAGGGTAGTAGTGCATGGAAGAGAAACCAGGTTCATAGCACACTCCTTGCTTTGAGAAACAGCCATTTGGTGCTAAACAAGAATGCACCACATAAATTACATATGTGCTGAACTACCTGAAACTCATTTGGATACCCAGTGAAGCAGAGTATTGTATCCAATGGTTCACTGCTAGGGCAGTTCCATCTGCTTTTTGTTTCACTTTTCATTTTAAGCAGTACAAGAAAATCAACAGCTCTGAGCATCCATCTGCTAACCATGAAGTCAAAGATGTCAATGAAATCCAGAAGAAAAGCATAGGCCTGAGAATTATCATTTTCTTGATATCAGCTTTCCAACTCTTCAGATGCGTTATCCAATGAGAAACCTGAAGCTTCACTCTGAATCTTTCAACAACAATTGGTGAAACTACAGTTACATTTCCTGCCCATTTTTAATATATTATCGTACAGTACAAGCTGGCAGCTTCCACAGCAGTGGGATGGTGAATCTGCTGTGCATTTAATCCAGACTTTAAATGAATTATCTAAGCTGCTGAGCAGTATCTTCAAAATAGGTTTAATACCTTAAATAGCTCCTTTAAAGTTCTGACTAAAACCCAGAGTAGATTTGCCACTCACTGACATGGAAGCTACCAGCTATCAGCAGGAGCAATATTCTCCTTAGGCTCAATCAATAGACTATACAGGTGGTCACAAAGGATTGGTCCCTTGGTTGCCTTGCTGTTTGGAAAAGCCAATTTCATCTTTTTCTTTTTTAGATTTGGTGTTTGTATGTGAACCTTCACATCATATGCATTCAGAGGTCAGCATTTCACCTCCCCTGCTCTACTTGACTTCACCTCATAGAAGTGCAAGCAGGCAATCAGAATGACAGGAAAACAGAAAAAAGCTATTTAATTAAGCAAATATATGAATATGCCCATACATGGCAAGAATCCAAAAGCACCCACAGCTACTGTGGTCATGTGACAGCACATAAATTGTTACAGTGAACACATGCATACAATAGAAATACTCCCTTGCACCACTGTAGCTATGTAATGGATGCCCCATGTGACTTTCCAAACTGATTTCAGTTTGGATTAAAACAGATGTGTCAAGCAGTTCAGGGATCAAACCAGGCAGGGATGCTATGCAGTGGAGCTGGGATACAGCCTTTGTGTAGATTCAGCCTTAGAAGTTCTCCGTGCCAAACCACAAACAAAGGAGTTAAGTCAGCCAACAGATTCAACTCGTCCTGTATTTGGAAGATATTGATTCATAAAACAGCCTGATTGAGGTCAGACTGATTTGGAAGTCACACAATTTGAACCAATTCCAGATTTAAATTTTGACTGATAAATCCAAGTGTTTGTGTTTCCTACAACCTTTCTGCTCTTTCTGTAAGAACTGGATGGAATTCACAGAAAGAGTAGATCTTTTAGAAGGGATTATACCTGGCAACTTTCCAACAAAGAAAGTGAAGAGGTTTTTGTTTAATTTTTATATTTTTAATAGAGAGTGGTTATTTCTTGGCAAAACTGAAGAAAATGTGCAGGGACAGCTGCTTGCTATAAGGGAATTTCAGAACAGTGTTTACTACCTGATGGGTTTCTAAATAGTATGTGTTGATCCCACAAGAGCTTTTTTAAAAAAACAATATGCATGATAGATGTGTCCCAAGTTCTAAAAGTAGTTAAAAACAAAGCATTCTTGGAAGCAAAACATATAGATATGGGATTTGTGTTATTTACTTCTCCCCAGCTCTCTCAAGACTTTTGTTTTCAGTGTGCATATAAATACAATTAGTCATAGAGATATCGCAAGTTAAGAAATCTGCAAAATTTCAAATGTATAAATGCCAAGGTAGAGGAAGGGTTTTGAGGAATAAAAAACTAATTCTAAGTCTTTTTTTTAATGCATTTGTGTTCTTCCAAACTTAAATTGCTAACAGATCTTCAGAAAATTGTGAATGAATCTGCTTTTAAGGAGCTTCCTTTCATTTGAACATCTCAAAATTCTGTCTGAGTCAGCCTGATTCAGTTTAGGGTTTAGCATTCATCTGAATGTAAAGCACACCTCTAGTTGCAAATATTGAGTTCACTCATGTTTAGAAAGCTTTGTCAAGTTTGGCAGAGATGGTGGCTGATAGAGAAATATAGGGTGCATTTAAAAATATTAAATTTAACAATCTGATTTGTGCACAATAGAAAGATGTATAACTTAATGAGGCATTCAGCTCCATTTTCTGAAGTCTCCTACTCTGCATTATATGCTAGTTGATTAATACCTATCACTGGTGTGCACAAACCAGATCTTAAAACATGACATGCACAGAAGCTCTTCATAACATGTCTGTTCATGTGGCAAAAATCATGAATGTTGGCAATTGTGAGAGACAGTAGTAGATTTTTCAAGCAGAGTGGTCAAAGTGGTAAGGCAGAAGGTGAACAACAACCAGTACCATGCAGACCTACACATGCAGGGTCTAGCACAGAAAAAAGATAAGACTAGTCTTCTTTTAAAAAGGTATATAAAGTAGCTTCACTTATAAATTTACTTGTTCATAGTCAAATACATAGCCATACTGGAAGGAGAGAGAGGGGAAAAAAGGAAAATGGCTGAAGGTTAGACTTCCATGCAGGGAGAGTGAGTCAGGAAGATAGTGTTTATGGTAAAGTGATGCAAGAAGAGAGTACGTATGGTAAAACAAGCAAAGAGGAATTTATCATATCGCAAACAAACAGCATCTGTAACTTCCGTTATGGCACTGTAGGTGAGGACCCCCAGATATCATTTTGATATCAAGCAATTTGGCCTTAGCTGGACAGTTTTCAGTCACCCCACTCCATGTGTTTGCGAGGTTCTCCGGACAAGCACGGACAGAGTGAGGCCGCTAATGGTTTTCACATTCCAGACTCTATTGAGGCCAGCAACCCCAGCCTCGCTCGTAGCTTCAGGGAATTTCCACTTGCAAACTTCACAGTAGCTGTGCGGCTTTCAGCAGAGCCAGCCCGGTAAACAAGATATTTACATACTGACCAAACTATTGTCGTCACGCTTTAAGCTCATCGTGTTAACTTTGACCTTTGCCAAGTCCTTTGTCTAGTGCCAAAACTCCTTTGGTTCTCACCGAGCTTGCCATAGCCGGTAGGCACAAACTCCCCTATAAAAACCCCTCATTTTCAAACAGTCTTCGCACTACTTTGGGCTGCCATCCTGCCTTTCTGCTGGTCATCTAAGGGAACTCCCCTCAGCCAGCCACGCTGAGCTTTCCTCTTCGGAACCCCATCTTTTCCGTCCAGGACAACGAGACCAGGTGTTGTATTACCCATTCCCTAAGCTCTCCAATTCTGCTTTCCAGTTAGTTAGTGTGTATGTGTGTTGTTTATTTTCTGTTGTGTTTCAATAAAACTGTTATTTTTGGTTACTTTTAAACTTGCGTGCCTGTTCCCTGACCTGAAGCCGTAGACCACTGGGTTTAAAGATCCTTGCAAAGTTACCCTGCCTTTCATTAGCCAAGAGAGTGCTCCAGCTAATTTTCCCCCAATTGGTGTTTTATTTGGCAATCTGGGCGCCCCTCCCGGGACCCCCCAACACATAGGGTAACACATCCCCCACTTTTCAATAACTTGTTTTTCAATTTTCTATTCTTTTAACAATTGTAAATTACAGATATGTACCATTCTTTCAACAAAGGATCTCCTCTTTCACCAGTTTTTCCTCTTGCCTTCTTTCTGTAGGGAACATGATAGAATTACAAAGGTGCCAAGTCAGTGTGTGGTCCCATGCCAACCTATCTCATTCCCTCATCTTCTTACAGCAAGAAAGCAAGAGCAGAAGAACTGATGAAAGACTGAGTTCCACTTTTCAAGCAATTCCATTTTCTGACAGTGCTCTAGTCCCTAACCAGACAGACAAAAAGCGGATGCCTATATAGTCATGCAAAAGTGATTAACACTAACAACAGAAATGCATGAGTAGGGAGTAGTGCATTCCTCTCCTGTGTTTTCTGTATTTGGCTTCATAATGCCAAAACAGGACTTCTCTTCCTGCAGAGTCCAGTGTTCCTTATTAGAGTGGTCTCTATTGCCCTTTGTTATCACACAGACCTTAGCCCAAATCTAATTTGCTGAATTTTAGCTGTGATCAAACATCTGTAGCAGAAGATAGTGCTATTCAAAATGGTAATGCATGCTAGTCCATGAGCCATCTGTTGTCCATTCCTGGCTAGTAGCTACAAAGGAAAGAAACAATTGTAGCCAGTGGACAGAATTAGGGGGGAAATGCCCAATAAATTGAGAAGCACTCACACAGAAAAACAAATGAAAACATGTTTCATGGAAAGAGTGATCCCAGGGGGTCAGCAAGCATTCTGCTAAGGAAGGCTATACCCACTTTACGTAATCTGTTGAGGACCACATATCAGCGGAAGACAGGATCAGAGAATGGTAAAGTTACTCTTTGGATTAAAACTCCCAGAATTCCCTAGCCAGAATGGCCACTGGCTATTCATGCTGGAAGATCTTGGGAACTATAGTCCAAAGAGTAAGTTCTAAACTCCAGAGCTGCAACAACCTACAATGCGGTTGAACTCCAGTCTAACATCACTTTTCTCCTTTTTCTGCCTTGTTGAAAAGAATGGAGAAGCCTCTAACTGTAGGGAACTGTAGGATATTTGGAGATGGTGCTTCACAGCCAAGAGACCCTCATCTGATGATATGTAACACAGAAGTGGAAAACATTATTATTTATGAGCAATTGGGATCAGGCCATTATGTTTCATACATTACTTCTGTCTAAGATTTGTACTCTGGCCTCTTTTAACTCAGCAACTGCTCGATAACACAGAGTGATGGGAAAACACTTTAGAGAAGAGAGAACCAAGCAAACAGCAAAATGTTTGTGAGCCAGCCTTCTAAGCCAGTGGCATTTCAGTGACTTGGCATTTGAGTTAGCAGATGTAGTAACACAGAAGAGGGTTGTTTTTTTCCTTCATCCGCTGCAGGTACCCAGCCTCTGGTCCAGAATCAAAATGTTTAAATTAGAATACAGAGAGGGTATGGAATTTCTGGGCAGGAGAAATGGAGAGCCATTATCAATATTTTATGAAGCCCTTGAGTTGCTGATACATGAAGATATTGGTGATGCTAAAATCAATTGCCTGCAAACAAGAACAGCATCTGCTATGCTGAGGTGGGGGAAAAGAGAGGATTCTTAAAATTCAGTGTCAGTTTGCATCTCTACCATGCCAATAAATATGTCACTGTTAAAGCAGAAATGTGGCAGGCATTGTTTTCATACCTCATTATGACAGATGTTGTGCATTGTTCCAGAATATATATGGAAACTCCTTTGCACAGTGACCCTCCCCTCTATATTCAGTGTACCCTTAAAAAAAAAAACCAAGGAATTACTCTCACCTCTGCTTACATATTTTCTCCATTGGCTTTAATTAAGCTCACCCTAAGAGGCTTTTGGAAGACGATAACCTTGTTAAAGAAAAGCATACACACCAGGGATTGTTCTCTGTTGCTTGCCCATCATTTACAAAGCCCAGATTTAATATCTTTAAGCTTGTCTGTTTGGGGATTCATTTTATGTAAACAGCATTTATATAAACTGCTCAGCGGATTAGGTAGCTCTGTAGCTTTAATTTCAGTGTCAGTTTCCAGCTGTTTTGGTCAAGCTTCATGGCTGGATTTAGTGTGCTCATGCAGCAAAATGAAAATATATCTCTGCTAAATCCTTTGCAGAGTAGAAAACAATAGTAGTAAATAGCAGGCTACTGGAAAGCAAATGTAAATAAAAATATCACCTCATCCTAAAAAAAAAAACCAAAAACAAAACCCAAACTTAGAAGAGACAGTGCCAGACAGCAATGGCACATATAATATTGGCTTCTATATTATTTTTTGAATTAAAACAGTCCAACAGTTTCCATCTAGCTGTTCGTTCATACACAACTGTAATAGAAATAGAAAGCATCTAACACAGTTAAAAAAAATCAGCTCAAGGATTTTCCAGATGCAGCTGTAAGAGAGGTCATATCTTCTGAAGTGAACTTGGGGAGACTGGCATAGGGCCAGCTGATACTATCTGCAAAATTAGAAATGCTGGAGTGCACTTCACAGTTATAATTCTTGAACTCCTACCTCACAATCCTCGATTTAGTAAGGCATGTCTAAGGACATGACTGGATTGCTGTGAAAAACATTCTTGTGTCAAGTTCTGTGGGGGCCAGGCCTGCTTTCCTCCCAGCCTGCTAAAGCACCTTGCCCCCTTATACAGCCTTGCTTTCCCCTGTAAAACCACCACCTTAATGTATAAAGGGTAAAGCCTCGCCATTGTTACTCAGAATGATTTACGGATCTGTGGTAGCATGTTACTAATTGGTTAGAACGAGTGGGAAATACTCTACTATATATTAGAAAATATATATTAGAAAAAATATAATGTAATCTTTATTAAAATAAATAAAAATAAAATTAAATCTTTGTTAAAATAACAAACAGGGAAAGGTGTTGGGTGTCGTAAGCATATCCAAGCAGTACAGAACTTCAAAAAGGTATTTAGGTTTTTTATAGCTTAATCTAGTATACAGATAACTTTCATATACACACAGGCCTTTGGCTTCCCTTTTGCTCAAAGGCTCAATTCCCAAAGGAAGATTACACCTTCTGACCCAACTTAAAATGGTTTCTCTTTCTAGAACTCTGAGAAGATAACCACTTTTATTCAGACACACCACGCCTCAGCTGACTGAAGGGCTCTATCCTAGAGTTTTCTTTCTGGAAATATCACTGAAGGAATCCCTAAAATCGAAGCCATCATGTCTTATATATAGACCTTCTTCTCTCCAACCTCAGTGCCTCCCTCTCACAAATGGGCTGGATTTCTCTTATGCAAAGCCACTTTGGTTATCAGGCAACCTGTTGCTGGGGCTGCCCTGCCACACTCCCAGCCTCCATCACAAGTTCTTTCTCTTTCTCCTTGCAATAGGTAAGCCAATTCACCCCATGTCCACATGTCAGCAAATAATGAGGCTCCTTCTACAGACCGAATTCCTCACCATCGACTTTGTAGTTACATCTAGTACACATTGTAGGGGTGAGTGCAGAAGGAAGAGAGTACCAAAAAACAGAGGCAACTGCAACTCATTTTGTATCTTGCCTCTTGAGGATAAGTCAGTGGCAAAAAATATGACTCTCTAGATGTTACTGGACTGCAACTTTCATCATTCCTCACCTTTGGCTGCTGGCATTTGCAGCTAACAGCATCTGGAGGGTTTGACCATCCCCAGCCCTAGTCTAAATTCAAAACAGGGTGATGCTGGGGTATTGTAGTTAAAAAAAAATAATGGAGACTTCTATAATTCAGTGGGTTGAACATAGACAATGGCTTGCTGGCACACTACACATATTAAAACACTAGTTAACTCCCAACTTCACAAGGACTCTGTTGTACAGTTTATCACATCTCTTATCTGGTTCCTATTGCAATAATTCCCTTCATCATCTATGTGGTTACCTACTCGCCTTGGTTTTAAGCAATGTCTTTCTTCTTGTCTTAGTCCCTCAATGAAAATCATTAAAACAGAATTTGTCAATTCACCACAATACCCACTAATTTTGTATTTCTACTGCTGTTTACATATATAGCCTGCTCATAAAGGTCTGTTCCTAGTCACTTCACTCCACATCTCTAGTAAAGCAGACTTAAGGGCCTTTCCACCCTACACTGTTATAGTGCTATTATTCCACTGTCAACATTCTGTGAAATTCTGGGGTTTGGAGTTTACTGAGGCCCAAGAGCTCTCTGGCTGAGAATTCTAAATCTCCCTAAATCTAAATCTCCCTAAACTGCAAACCCTAGGATTCCACAGGAGGTTGAAAGTGGAATAAGGGTATAGTGCAGAAAAGCCCTTAAGTCTACAAAAGCTTATGTTACCAACTTTTTTCTCTTAGGGTTTCAGTATGCAACAATCAAAGTGCTTTCTGTTCAAATTCTCACTGAGTTCAGTGTACAAACAGAAATGATCACTTCTCTCAACCTTACATGGAAGGACACTGTGTTATGCTCCTCACCCTGCATGTTTTTTGGTTTTTGTTTTTTTTTAATTAGAGAACTAGCATATATACCTGGCGTTGGCCAGGATTTTATTTTCTCAGAGGTAATATTTGTTAGAAAGATTTGAGATCCTGTATCTCTAATTCCCCAAGCTGTCTTGTCCAGTACCTGTAACTTTTCCCCATATTCCCCAACCCAATCTGTACTCAGAGTTATTAACATGCACTGGTTGGGTTTCTGAGGGAATGTGCTATTCTCCTCCTTGCTGCTAGGCCTCATCTGGCCCAAGACAGTCACAGTTGACTGAGGCCCAAGAGCTTTCTGGCTGAGAATTCTACAGGCCCCTCCCTAAACTGCAAACCCCAGGATTCCATAGAATCTTCTTAAGCAGCCAATCGTATAAGGTCTTTGCCTGACACAGACAAACAGACTTTGATTTTTATATATTATATGAGAACATTTTTGTGCACAAAAGCCAAGCAAAATTTTACCATTGTTCAAAATGATGCTGACAACTGCTTTCTTGCAAGGTACAGAAACAGCACATGAGTTGTAGAGCTTTAAAGATAAAGACAAATACTTTGTATCTGGCTGAAAACTAATTGGCAGCCACTATAGTAATCTTAATATATGTGTAATATGATTGCTTCTAGGCTAAATCTATAGAAGGGCTGTATCCCAGCTCCACTGCCTAGTATCCTGCCCTGGTTTGGCTTCAATCTATAGGGAGAGGTGGGTAGGAAATAATAATAGCAGCAGCAGGAACAACAACAACAACAACAACAACAACAACAACAACTGAATAGTGATAGGCCACAGCATGAACCAGGCATCAATAGACATGCCTGCAAGCAGTGGCAACACCCACCCCACTTTCTGCTTAGGGCTGGAACAAGAGGTGCAAGAATCCTTTCAAGCAGAAGCCACTGTATGGTTCCTCCAACAATTGGGAATGAGGCAGCAGCATCTTTCCCCATGCTGGACCTGACCTGGTGCCTGTACCCACTGGGTCCTGAAGAAGTACTGGGTATAATGGGTGCACAGGCCCTCTCTACCCCCAAACTGGATCTGGACTCATGTCAAAAGCCTTCCAAAATTGTAACTATCAATTTTAGTAGTGTGCTACCACTAACGAAACAATAATCTATCCAAAAAGTGAAATAATGAGGTAGGGCGGGTAAAGACAACAATCATAGCCAATGTGTGGCATGGTGCAGAAAGCAGCTCACATTGGCTGGGAGTGGGCTTGATTGAAGCCTTTACTTGGGCTATTTCCACACTACACTCTGATAGCGCAATTATTCCACTTTCAACATCCTATGGAATCCTGGGGTTTGCAGTTTGAAAGTAGAATAATCACACTATCAGAGTGTAGTGCAGAAATGGCCTTGCTCTCAACCCCCACTCCCTGCCAGCCAACTAGGCTGTCTTTGATCATGTGACTTTCCCACTCTGTAGTGGAGCCTGGGAAAACTGCATGGGCTATTTTTTTATTTTTATTATTATTATTGTTGTTGTTGTTGTTGTTGTTATTATTTTGCTGGGAGGGGAACAGCCCTGACAACTCAAAGATGGTGCCCCTCTTTGTTTTGCCCACAGCTACAATCCACAAATTGACATTCCCAGGGATATAGGAAACATACTTGTGGAACTTGGTGTACACACCAACAGCATGCAGTTAACCGGAGATGTAGCTATGGTGGACAAAATGAGAACACAGCCCCCACTCAAAAATGATTGTCCTTTCAACCCCCAATTTTCCAGAATTGCAAAAAGTGAGGCATTGAAAATCATTCACATCTAGGACTTTCATTGTGTTTGTACTCCATTGGGAAATTTGCCTGCCCCTTTTCTTTGGATGACTAATCTTTATTTCTAAATGATCAACAGAAGTTTTAGGTTATGACAATGATAAAAATGTGGGGACAAAATTCTTATTTGGATAGGCAATGCCTTTATCCCTGTCCCCCACCACAGCTATACCCCTGAAGCCAGTGCTTCTTAGTATGCATGCTCCCAGAGACAAAAAAAAATATCACAGACCTTGAAAATTCTAACTTGAAGTATCTTGTCAAGTCAAGACAGATCAAATTAACAAGAAGAAGGAACTTATTGAGCCTTCTGTATATCCCTAGTTCTATAGGACTTATTCCAAGATGAGTGTGAATAGAATCACAGCATTAGTTTTCCAGTGGTGTCATGGAATTATCACAGATGTGAGATTTTACTACCTCAGATTTAGGTGTGAAAATGGGGGAAGAACTTTTCTAAAATAAACAACCTACTGGGGTGAAATGCATAGAATATTATAGATATAGCAGTACTAATGGTATTTCATTTCCCTTACGTTCTGGGGCAAAGACTATCTCCAATCTATACCATACAAAATGGTGTTGTATAGGTGCCACAGGTAGGCATGGAGTGTTCTGACATCCTTCAGGATAATGAATGCAATCAACTAAGCTACTTCTAAAAATAAGTGTGGAAATTAACCTATCTTTAACCTCCTGTACTCTCCACTGCACCAGTTGCACTCTGGCAGTATAAGTCATATGAAAAATGAGCAATTATTTTTCTATTATTCAGAATTTTCCATCTATGCAAATGCCTTCATTTTAATAACTGGTGATTACTGTCTCCACCCAAAATGACAGACTTTGTGCTGGCCCTGGCTATTTTATCAATCCTGATCCCATGCAGCTCCACCATGATGATTATTTGTAGCATTTGATTTTAAAGTAAAAGTATCTGTCAGTGTCCTGGGGTACAGAGATTCTGATACAATTGAAACTAATGTCAATCACAACTCTCAATCTTACCTTAGCCTTTATCCCACCTATGGATAGAAATGGTAAAATAGGCCCATCAAATGTTGTTTTTCATTGCAAGACTGAAAAATGCCTTTCAGTTTGGCATGCCCTGAATAATACAGTTAGCAGGGATAACTTAACCTTCATGATTAATGGCAGGCCTTCAGGAAAAGAGGCACACCAGTGAGCTGCATTTTCACTTTTTTATTCTGTACATTTGTTAGCCTTTCTTTAAGAGGTACAAACCCAGCTGGATCATGAAAAATAATCAGAAAATGTAATAAAGAAACTTTTGTGGTACATAGAATCTTTGTGGTTGTAGCTGGTGGAGCATGAATGTATAAATTTCCTAATCCCTTACCATCTATTATCTTGTTAACTTTCAGCAGAGGTTACAGGATGATGTTATTAATGCACACAAGACTCTGCATCGGAGCAAATCCCAGGAGCTGGCATTTGGGCTCTACATTTTTCATTACTTTTAAAGAAAATGGCTAAAAATGCCTCCATAGCCCCAAAAGATATAGTTTAGTTCCTGCTTAGAAAAAGTGGTTTGAGTGTTAAACTATGACCTTGGAGACCAGGGTTCAACTCCCCACTCAGCCATGGAAACCCATTGTGTGACCTTAGGTGCATCATGCACTCTCAGTCCCAGAAAACTCCATGATAGGTTCATCTTAGGCCCTTTCCACAATAGCCTCCCATCCCAGCATTGGGATGGGAGAAGGACAGGACCATGATGACACTTCTGCATGACATCATCACGGTTCTGTCCTTCCCCTGTCCCCAAGTGGTACAATAGCAGTTTAAATCATTGATGGGTTATCCCTGTCAATGACCCGCAATTGCACCACCATCCCACACTTACCTGGCCTGCGGAAGAGCTGGATGCGCGATGGAGGCACTTCCTGCTCCAGGAAGTCTCGTCTCTTTTGGCAATTCCTTCGACGACTCCGCCAGATGCTCCTTTTTCTTCAGGCTCTTCTTTAATTTTTTGATACATATTGTTAATATTTTTTACAGGAGTTCACTCACTCTGTCAGGAACTGAATTCACACACAAAAATATAACAGTGCATAAACACTATTTATTAGGAGCATGATACATAGCACGGGACTTCAGTGAGTGAACTGGAGGCAATTAGCAAAATTCAAAACATAAAAGGCAAAGAGTTTCTCATCCCACCCTCAAGAGACCTTGAAGTTCTGGTTTAGCCTGGTAGCGCTTATCACTACATTCCTAGCTTTGTTTATCTAATGGTCTCTGGTTCTCATACCTTGTTACAAGCAAGCTGCTACTTAACTCCTACTACATGTCCCATAATTAAAATATGGAGGGCTACTTGACACCGATGGCCTCTGGAACTGAATGGAAGCATTTAAATAAACAGATGCTCTGGAGCCATGGGGTCCTCAAAAATGGCTTTGAAGGCATCATGAAGCCATGAGCTACTCCATCCCCACCCTGCTCTAAATTAAAATAACTAACAACATACACTCCAATTTTCCTGATTTGGCAGGCACAATCCCGATTAATCCTCTGCATTCCCACTTTTTAAGATGCTTTTAAAATGTCCCAAATTCCCTCTTCTTCTACATTCTCCCTTTGTCTTCAGCTTACTTCAGTTGCTGAAAAACTGAGTTCAAAATGCCAGACTGTCTTGCATCGAATTAACCGAGCAGAGGAGAGAGGAAAGGAAAGGGCAGAATATTGTGTTTCCCCATAAACTGAGATGAAAGCAAGCTCCGCAGCCTTTTCTAGCTTGTGTGCTTTTTCCTAATAATTTGTGATAATAACTGTGATGTTTTGTGACCACACCTTTTAATTTTCATCTGTGAAATGTTGGATGGTATACAGAAAATAAGTGCACAGGGTTTTGCAAAAATAGTAAGTGCACAGGAATGCTATCATGCAGCCCAGTCAGACTGGCTGCACAATGACCTGACACCATCTTGTTGCTGATACAATTCCCTTAATGACTGGTATCATGTCAGGAAGAAGCTTCTCTTTCTTAATACACAAAAAGGGAAATAAGATAACAGTGTCTTTGATACAAACAGGGAAAAGAAGCAGCTGCAAACAGAGAATGAGTAACACGCAAATACAAAAGTTAAACAAAATGTAGAAACTTCTCTTCCTGTAATGTTTTTCTCACCTTGAATATTCCTGGGGGCAAACACTTGATTCACCACCCAGGAGGCTCTAGACTGGTGTAAACCAAGGGTCCTTTTGACCTTATTACTCCAAACTTCTTTAAAATTGCAAGTAAAGGCCCACAGGATGTTGAGAGTATCTGTTGGTCAAGATCCTGCATGGGGCATGTAGCTATGATATTGTAGCTATGATCCATTTCCCAATCCTGCTGGAGGTTGCAGTGATCCACAGCTGTACTCATGTTTGGTCAGGTAGAAAGCAATAAGAAAAGAGGAAGACTGCTTTACAGATGGATAGATTCAATCAAGCAAGACATGTCCCTGAATCTGCAAGACCTGAGCAGGGTGGTTGATGATAGAGTGTCTTGGAGGTTTTTCATCCTGAGGGTTGCCATAAGTCAAAGTCAATGTAATGGCTGTTAACAGTGAAGTTAGATTGCATGTTGCTGTCTAGGAGTTTAGGTACAACATGCCTATGGTTACTTCCTATTTGTTTGGTTTGTTTGTATGTTTGTTCATGCCCTCTGTCTTCCTGCACCATGTAGGCATTCCTTTTGTTCTCTGGGTCTTGTCTGCTCTCTCACACCCCTCTTTCTCTTCCTGCCTGCCCACTATGAAGCATGTTTTATAAGAACTTTGTCTAGGTGAAAAGCTCCAACTCTTCTAATACCATGCAGTACTCTTTCTTTTTCTTACTTTCTTCAAGAAGATGAACCTATGCTGATTATGCACATGTATTCATGAGTAATCTACTTTTATATCTCTTTTGAAGAAGACTAAGTATGAGTACTTCTTCTGCTAGATCTTGGTGGAGGGGATGGAGTGGGCTGGTGAATTGTTCAACTTCTGCCTAGCTATACTCTGCTTGAGAGATCCACTACAATTTCTCATATTTACCAATAAATCTCAGCCACTAAAATCCACCTTAAAAGCCAGACATCCATACTGGGCAAAGGAGTTATGCAACACAGGCAGGTGGGGTACTTAAGGCCAATGTGCCTAGCTCTCTCCTACCAGTGAACCATGGTGTAACAAGCAGAAGCAGAGACCCTGAAGGGTCTTGACACAATTCCTTGCACTGCATTTCATTGTTAGAAGTTGGCTGGATGTGTCATCCCTCTTTATCCCACTCACCAATTTTATGGAACTCTGTTACGGAACTCAGCTGCCTGTACCGAAGTGGGGCTCAAGGGCAGTTGCAGTCATGGCAATGGTGCCATGATCATAAATGTGAATATGAAACAGGTTTAAAGTAATAAGTATACCTTATGAAATCACAACTGTCTAAGAGGATGGCATCCATTATATTATTTCCTTCTACATAATGGGGGAATAATGCACCTGTCATAACTATATATTTTTGATCTGAAGCTTAGGAGAGAGAAAAAACCACTAAGAATATCAAGTTTATTCATAACCAACCATGGAATTACAAGACCAGACACAACATTGGGTTAAATAAGGGTCACTTTATTTGACCTAACCTATTTAAGTTGTGTTGACCTGATGCAAGTCGAGCTGAGGCCAGGTGTCACCCCTTGACAATCCCCTTAGCCTTTCTTTGGGCAAAACACTTCCACCCAAGCCACAGAACTCTACAAGTGAAAGCATGAACCCAAGGGTAGACTCAACAGTAGCCTCCTTCCCAACCCCTTGGGCCATGGAACCTTAAACAGCAAGTTTCAGAGTCCTACCCTACACCAAAAAGGGTGCTAAAAGTGTATACTGAATTCTAATATTCTTCTCCTGCTACTTGCCAGATGATATCCTAGTTATTGACACTATCCAAAGCCAATTGTCAAATTTTCACAGATACAGTATTAGTGTGGGGGGACGAGTAAAGAAATTCCTGCATAGCCCAAAGTGACCAGTACAACTCACACTACATTGAGGGCAGGAAGGTGGGCCACTCTGCAAAGATCAAAAGCATTTGAAGGAGCAAGCTGACCTTAAATAACCACTGGTTTCACCCTCTTTAGGTGCCCAGCATCGGACACAACACACCCAGGTTTCCCCCAGAGGATATCAAACTCCTACCTTCTCCGACAGCATCATTTGCTGCACAGGTCCAGGGGTATATTATTAAGTATGTAATGCCCTCTCATATTTCTTCACCCTCTTTTTGTCAAAAAGCCAAAAAAATGCTAGATACTTGTAATTTTTATGTGACATTTGAATATGTCTTTTAAAGCATCACTAATGCATTAGTTACATTCTCAGTGTGTTGCCACCAAGATGAAGTTCTAGAGGCATTTACTCCCATTATTAACAGAAATGAGCAGAGGGGAAGTGTTTGTCTTACAATTTATCTCCCCCAGCCACCATTCACTAACATTTCTGTTATGCAAATATTCTTAGTATTTATGCTCACGTGTCTGCAAAATAACCCTCTAGTTTTTGCCCTAATCTGTTAATCTGCATGATCCAATCATCATCATCATGACCCTCTCCTGGAGAAAATATTTGGTTGTGTGTGTGTGTTTTTTTTAAGATAGAAAAACTAATTCCAGTTCTCTTAGAATGTGTTGTCAAGTTTAGCTTCACATCATGTTACATAAGGAAAACCGTGGTAAGATGCAACAGTGCACTGAGCAGAGTTACAAAAGAAAACTTGCAGGGAAGTAAAAATCAACAGATATACCTGAAAGACATTCTGGGAATCATATGGATGGTTCTCCCCAGTCATTGATGTGTGAAATGTCCTATTTACCTTTGATAAACATACAAAATTGATAATCTAGTACTATAATTTTTCTCCATTAAAAACAAACACAGAAAATGATGTGTTCTTTTCTTTTCTTTTGATGTCAAGTATTTCCTCTCTATTTGGTGAACTGATACAGGATATGCCTGGAAATGTAGAATTCTGTTTACTGCATGACACCCCTTCCTTAGAATGGATTGGGTACCTGAATTTTCAAATTTCGAGGGATAATATGATTCAGAGCCTGCTGGTGCTTTCCTTCAATACTACCCAAGTCTGAATACCCAAGTCTGGCTGTATTTCCTCCTTGAGCCACAAAGCTCAGTCCTCTTCTGGCCTTATTATGTCAGTATGGCCTACTGAAAAAAGAAGGGAAACCAGATAAAAACGCTACTTTGTTCATATCTATTTTCCATGTGTGTTGCTTTAGGAGGAAATCAGAAATCTCCTCATCTTCTTACATCACTGGAGAATTGCTTCTGTTTAAAATACCAACACCACTCATTTTGGTACCCCATTTATAGACAGTTGAGACATACAACTTGATTCAGCTAGCCCTTGCTTAATAAGTAAGAACATTCCCCCTCTCCATTCTCCTAGCTGCAAAATGACAAAATTGACTTATAACTTGGTCTGTCCATTAGAAATTTAGATAAGATGAAACAATTCAAATGGATAATTGCTTTGTTGTCTCTGGATTACCAAAAATAAACACAATAAATGAAGTTTTGTGATCAGCCTGTCTTTTTTTAGCAGGTCTGTTTTGGCCATTTTTAGATACTGGGGAGATGATGAGATGATGATGATGATGATGATGATGATGATGATGATGATGATAATTCAGGGGCTGAAAGCAACTGTGGTGCTTTTAAGCTTTCAGTGGCCCTCATTCTACATGAAGATACAGCATTGTTGCAAGATGACTTCTGTGTGGAAATGGTAGTTTTCAGCAAGTTGTAGCTATAGGTAGAAGCCACAATGCAAAAGAGGCAGGAGCAAATTGACTGCTGAAACTACTTTATTTGTTAATCTGAGCCAGACGTTTCGGTTCTGTTTCAGGAACTGCAGTTCAGTCTATGGAACTGTTCTGTAGGGAAAAGGCTTGCAAATTACATCATGGCTGGGCAAGAATCTAGTACCTCAACAGTACCTCTATCTACCTCAACTAACAAAGCCTCTGAGAAGAAGTTTCTTTTTACAAAGACTTTTTAAGTTCTCATAGTTTCCTCTTTCTTCCTTATCCTCTGTCTAGCTGGAATTTTTTAGCAGCATCCCCACTGGGACAATGATGAAGAAACACAGAATTAGATTGTAGCAGTATGTTTGCTGTAAACAATACAATAAAGCTTGAGCTGGGAAAGAATGGGATCCTACTGTAGTTGATACTACTGTAGCTATGTCAGCTTGCTATAATAAGCAAGGAAATCACAGTTGTCTCCAAAATTCTCTTACTGGGCATGCATGTACAAGCAAAACAGAGAAGAAAGGAAAAGCAGACAAGCCTGCCTCATCAGCTACTCCGAGCATGTTAAAAAAAAAAAGCATAGATCTTTACATTTGGCCACCAGCATAGAAATCCCAAGGAGGCTTGTGGAGGCTTGTGAAAGCAGAAGTCATCATTGGATGCTCTTTGGGAGAAGCCCTAGAATGACCTCTAGAATGATCAGCATGTTTTTCTTTGCTAATGCAAGGTTTATCTGACTTGGTTGTTTAACTTCACATGTACATATTATTAGTTTTGAATAAAAGATTAGCTGAAACATATTAAACTGCTCTTCTGTTTTGTACTGTAGGAAATTATGCCTATTTTTGCATGCTATTTCTGCCTCTGGTATCAACTTTTCTGTTAAAGAAGAAATGCCCTGAAATGCATTGACTTTGTTAATGGAGGTGTATCTGTATTTTTCCCCTTCTTTTTAAAATCTTTTTTAAAGAAAAAAATTCCTTGAAAGCTGCCAGTGCTGGGCTTTAGGAAGTAATCTGGATAGAATCTGGAGCCAAGAGTCTTGAGAGTCAGGACCAAAGAGCAAACAAGATTAAAAGGAAATCCAGAAGGCAGTTCTAATGAGCAAGACCAGACATATGAGACCACATGCAGACTTTACTGTTCAAGCAAAGTTCGACTGAAATAGGAAGCCCTCTTATACTCCTTCCTATGCAGCAGGAGACAATGGCTATGCTGGGTAAAATCAGCCTGGGAGGTTCATTCCTGAGAAGCTGAAGTGAACTTGAATACCACATGGGGAAGTGGTCAATGTCTCCTGACCCAAATTTGCTGGAAGCATCTGGCTGGCAATATTCTTCCTTCCCTTAGTGCCTCTGGAGTACATCATATTATAACCTGCTTCTCCTTTTCCTGAATGATTCTCTCTCTCCCTCCCTCCCTCCCACACACACACACACACATTATGTTGGGATGTGTGTGCTAGTGGAAAATAACTGAAAATCCTCTTAGAGGTTCAAAAAGGGAGGAAAGTGGTAATGGATTCTAAGGAGTTTACTGGGAAAGTAGCAACTTATGGTGCATCCAGACTGATTGAAAAGTCCCAGATTTTGTTCCTGTTCTTTCTGATTTTACACTGGGTTAAAATAAACTGACCTGCAGAGCTGGTACAAAAGGCCTTTGATCATACCAGGAGCTGAGAGAAAATACTTCAGGATCAACAAAATGAGTTGGATCTCCAAATAAAACCAGAAAGAGCTGCAATGAAATCTGGGACTTTCTGGTCTTTTTATCCAGTCTGCTGTACCCTGGTCAGAAAGGCAAAGCCTGAGACTGAGGTCTGAGTCTTTTCCCCAGTTGCTATTGTTATGTACTTTCATATTCAGTCTACCTGATGACAACCCTATCATAGGGTTTCCTTGGCAAGATCTATTGTAATGAAGTTTGCCACTGGATTTCATGGTCATCCAGTGCACTTTATGGTTGAGCAGGGACTCACAGAATCCTAGTCCAAAACTCAAACCACTACACTAAACTGGTTCTGTCTCTTAGTTACACCCCAGCTTATGCAGAATGTTCATATCCATGTTAGTTTTATGCAATCGAACAAAACTGCATATTTCTAAACCTGTTTAGAGTTACAAAACAACCTTTGAAGCTTACTGATTATGCATAATCTTAGCTAAGCAGAACATAGGCCCTTTCCACACGCGGTTATTAAGGCACGCCAATGCGTCTTGCCATGGAGGTCTTCTGCACCTTGGAGTGGAATAGGTTCGGTTTATTTACCTTCGTTCCACTAAATGAGCCCTCATGTGGTGGCAGAGCGTGCTATTTGAAAACCGGAAGAAATCAATTTTCCAATTTTCCAGATTGATCCAATTCATCCTTTCACAGTGGTGCAGATACGTACATTCGCGTCAAGGCGAATTGGTGGTCATGGGAGGGACCAGGGGGTAATATGGACTTATGCATATACACATGTACGCAATGACGTACTAAACTATGTAAAAAAAAAGGCAATCACAGGCGACAGGGCGGGGTAAGGGGAGCAGCGGGAGTGACCACCACAGAGGCAGTTAGATTCATGAACTCGCACTCCTCCAAATCAGAATGGAACATACGCAGTAGCTGTGCAGAAGGAAATGAGGGAAAGTCCACCTTGTTTCGAGCCCAGAAAATCCAGTAAGAAACAGCACAAACCGATTCACCAGCCTTGTGTGGAAAGAGCCATATATTATCTGTTACTAAGTACTGAGGAATTTCTTATCTGAAAGGACAGAACAGTGTTACTAAGGTGTACACCCCTCCTCCATGGTATGGCTAATTGGAAAAATATTTAATTGACATGAAATATAAATTATATCCTTCTTTGACTGGGAAGCTTGCTGGCAAAGAGGAACTGGCTGCACACATCCGTTGTACAACAAGGTCAGAGTGAGGCCTCAAGGCATGGCTAGGTCATAGTCAGAGAAACTCTGGAAATAATGGACTGGCAGATGTCCCTCAATGACTCAATCTTTAGAAACAGTAGCAAACAAAACTGTTTTCACAGAACAACTGATTGTCTTTGACCTTCTTCCTTTGCCCATTGAAACTCTCCCTTTTGTCCCCCCACCTGTCCCACTATTAAGGAGCTATCACAATTCCCATCAGTCCCTTTGTCACCTAGTGCTAAGGCCATTAGCTCATTCTGGGCCCCATTATCCACTCTGTGGATTCCATTGTCTACTCTACCATTAACACCTTCCACCTCAGGGTGGGAAAAGAGTATTCAAACCATGAGCCAGACAACTTGTAGTACTTTTGATGTACTTCCCATCACTCTGCCATTCTGATTCCCATTTTGTACTGCCTTTGTACTCCTAGTCTAAACCACATTGCTTTGCTTCCTCTCTGACGGATCTGTAAATATCACCCATGATATACTAAACTCTATCCCAACTTTTCCTCCCTTTTTCTTTAGCTAGCCTTGTGTGATTGTGAAACTGCTTGCATCTTGTGTGTGTGCGATTGCTAATTCTCTCAGTAAAACAAACAAGCTTACTTTTGAAACTCCGTTTGGTTCTTCCCTGCATTAGTACCGGTACACATAGATACAAAAGATTTTGTAAAGTTACCCCCCTCTTGCAGGCCTTCTCTTTGAATTAATAGTTCCCGCCATTTCTTGGAGGCATTGCTATCATGGGTGGATCCCTGAGTCACTCACATTTTGGGGTAACAACAGAGTAGATTGGCATGTTCTGTACCAGCAACTTGTTTTGATTAAGTTTCTAGCACTCAGGGGAGTTGTCCATGACCATCTGACAGAGTCCCTAACTTCAAGCCTAAATCACAGGAGTTCTGCCTGACCTGTCCCATCATCTTCTTTCCCATAAGTGCTACAATGGCCTTTTCCACAAAATTAAGAAGGTCAAGCCTAGTGCCTACAGTGGAGTGTCAAATAGGTTCAGCATTGTGGAGCTTCATCACTTGAATACATGGAAGGTTTCCTGAAGAACCTGTGGCCAGATTCAGTTGACAGTAGAATGTCTTTGTCTATTTCCAAGTTGGTAATACATTTCAATAGCCAATATCCCAGCAGCAGAATGTAATTTGAGGAGCAAGCTAGAGATAACATAGGATGTCTGTGATCAGGCCCCTGAAATGGATTGACATATAGAGACGGAGGAACCTGTGGCTTTAAATTTGTTTGGTCCTTATTCCTTTTATGTTCAGGCAAAAAATAATAAAAAATAATAATGTATTTGTTTTTCCTGTTAGACAATACATTGTATGTAATTTTTAGTAATACTTGTTTTTCTATGTTTACTTATGCCTGATACAGGTAAACAAAGTGGATCTCTGAGGCCAAATGTCATCCACAAGACTGTTTTTGTTGACCTTGACCCCTCCAAACTCCACAAACTGCTACCTTCCTGGCCCAAAAAAAGGGGATTAATTGCTTTTCCTGGGACAGTTTAGAAATGGTGATTTACCTTTTAGATACGTTGCAGGTCCCTCACTTGCAAGGCTGGACATCTAAAATAATTGTTTTTCAAAACCAGAAATATACTTCAGCCATTTTCAACCTCTCCCACAATCTCACCTGATCATATTAATAAAATATTCATATTATTGTAGAATAGCTCAAATGGTCTCAGAATTGTTTCAAAGAATTTCGTGTAATCCTGTCCTTGAGATCTTCAGTAAAGGGACAGAATTACTTTAACTAAAAAATTTAAAACCCATAAAATGGTGGTATTGTGGAAGATACAGAAAAGGTAGGCAAGATGGTTGTTCCTGTGTTGATTGTAGCAACAGCAACAACAGCAAAAACTTAAAAGCCTTAAGAGAAAATAAAGGAGCATGTGAAAGGGAGCTAGGAGTAAACCACAGGCTGAACATGAGTCAGCAACATGATGTGTCAGCTAAAATAGCCAATACAATTCTGGGCTGCATCAATAGGAATATAGTGTCCAGGTCAAGGAAAGTGATAGCACACTGTGTTCCACTTTGGTCAGACACAACCTGGAATATTGCGTCCAGTTATGGGCACTACAGTTCAGGAAAGATATTGACAAGCTGGAAAGTGTCCAGAGGAGGGCAACCAAAATTGTAGAAGGCCTGGAGACCATGCCCTATGAGGACTGGCTTAGGGGCTGGGTAAGTGGTGACATGATAGCTATGTTTAAATATCTGAAGAGATGTCATATGGAGGATGGAGTGAGCCTGTTTTCTGCTGCTCCAGAGACTAGGACATGGAGCAAATGGCTTCAAACTTCAGGAAAGGACATTCCATCTAAACGTTAGGAAGAACTTCCTGACAGTAAGAGCAGTTCGACAGTGAAATGCTGCCTGGGTGTGTGATTGAGCCTCCTTCTGTGGATGTTTTTAAACAGAGGCTGGATGGTCATCTGTCAGGAATGCTTTGATGTTGTATTCCTGCATGGCAGTGGGTTGGACTTTGGTGGCCCTTGAGGTCTCTTCAGCTGTATGATTCTATGATTCTGTGAAGCTATACTACAACCACTGCTCATTGCAGACCCCATTTCTTAGACAATGGTGAAGATGTTCTCCTCTCTCTGATGAAATTCATTGCAGGGGTCATTTTCACATCCTTTGCCCACAAATGAGATGAAGAATTCAGGAGGGCAGTTCTAGAGATTTTTGATTTTTAAAAAAGTAGAGTGAAAAGACACTTTGTTGGGAACAAAAACTAGTTGTTCTCCAGAAAAGCAACTTTTCCCACTTTTTTAAAGCCCACAGTTCTCCTTCACCACCTTGTAAAGCTGCTTTTTTTTTTTTTTTTTTGCATAGGAGAGGTACCTGTTTAAATTAATGAGAAATCAAGTCTTGCATTGGCCATATCAAAATGTGTTTCTCTGCAGTTTTGTCAGCCAGGCCAAAGTAACAGAACTCTTGTCCCTCACAGGCATGTTTGTGTACTACATTGAGTGCTGAGTGGTGCAAATCCAATGAATGCAAAACATGGAAACTGTGACCCTCATTACAACGAATGCTTTAAAATTCTGTGGCCTCTCCATTGTATTTTGATTAACGTGGGCTCAGCAAAGCAATTCATCCTCTGTACATTGTAATTTATGGCTTAATTTACCTTCAGGTGCCCATCTTTGGAAAAATGCCTTTCCTTTTCCTTCTGTCTTTCATTCTTTCAGGGGCTTGGTTTTATTACTAGTGTTTTTGTTTTTCTCAGTTTTTGGTCTAGTAGACTCTACACCTGCACCCACCCACCCACCCAAAAATACAAAGATCTCTTTAGCGGAGGGTAATTTGCAAAACAACCCATCCATGTATGCAGCTGGAAAAGAAAAAAGAAAAAAAAAGAAATACTTAATTACACTTTAAGATAAGGATAATAATGCCATCAATCAGTTCAGAGAGCTTACCGTCCCAGAAAACTGAGCCCCCTGGCAACATTGCATGTAATATAATTGCATAAATTAATGTCTGTAAGGAAAGTGTTATGCATCATACTGTATCTCTAGCTGTTGGCATGTAAGCAGTAACTGCCTGAAAGTGAGCCTAACAAGCTTAAGTCCTAGACAAAGGAGGAAGGGAGGGAGGAAGGGAGAAAGTTGGTAAAGTTCCTTCTCTTTTATCTCCTTCCTGTAAAGAACAACAGATTTTAAAATTCTTCCTCAGTAAAAGGAGAGGTATTATACTGGCAAGTTGTTTTCCTCCCACCACCACATTCCTGATTGTTCCAGAGTTGGGGAAGGGGAATGGCACAGTCTCAATTCTAGAAATCTGTGAAAGAAACCAGTCCTTGATTAACTCAGAGCACTAGCACCACCTAGAGTTTGCTCAGAATATATAACATTTTTAAAGCCTTTGTTCTTATCCACAGGCATCTGTTTAGAAATGTCCAGTTTCACAATCTCATATCTAAACAACTTAGTACATGTGAATTCTATATAGTCAGTATGAAATATATCAATAACATATTTACAATATCAGGAAATTTACCTGGAGATTTCATCAAGGGACTTCTGTTTGCGGGAAATAGAATTGAACAGTTTTGCAATGTACATATTCAGCAAGGAGCAGCCGTTACATTATTGTATAGAGGAACCAGCAAATTGGCCAGTGTGTACTGTGAATGAGGCACAATGGGACCAATGCTGAGTGAGACCTGAAGCACAATGGAAACCTATGTACAAGACAACACTGGCTAAGGAGTTCCAATGGGCATCAGTAGAGCCTGATGCACAACGGTACACTCTTGCTAGCGACCCTGTGCACATTTTCACAATTCACTAACACAGTTCCTTAGTATCTCTGTTACGTAGCTAAGTACAGATAAAGTTAACACAACATAGACCACAACTGAGAATTCTGGCCAATTGCTTTTGTATTTGTCTTGATTTACTGCAGTTAAATCAGTAATATGGTCTATCTATATAAGTCTGAGTGGCTGAAAGGATGAGTGAAAATGTAGGCTAAGTACCTTAATATAGGTGAATTCTGTCTGGTTACTATGCAGGACATTTTTTTTTCATATTTATAATTACGTCTTCATTTGTTTTAAATTACTGCCAGATAAATTGGTAATATAGTTTATTTGGATGGCTGAATAGATAGGTCTTATAGTTGTACACAGACATTCATTAAAAGTGTCTGGAGAGAAAGGTAGCAAACATCCTCACTGGATGGGAGCTAAGACAGAGGCAGTTCGTTATGGGGCATTGCACACTGAGAAACGTGTTGTGATTAAACAACACTAATTGCTGTTGTGAAGACTGCTTTCATACTTACATACATATAAAGTCCCAGGCTGAATCTACATGAGGGATTGTGTCCAAACCCCACTGCATAATATCCCTGCCCTGACTTGAGCCCTTTACTGTCACAGGTACCTGTTTTAATCCAAATTGAAATGAGTTTGGAAAGCCACATGGGACGGTTGTTACATAGACACAACAGTGCAAGGGAGATATTTCTATGGTGTGTATGGGCATTTCTGCACTACACTGTTATAGTGCTATTATTCCACATTCAATATCATGTGGAATTCTGGGATCTGTAGTTGACTGAAGCCAAAGAGCTCTCTGGCTGAGAATTTTAAATGCCCCTCCCTAAACGGCAAACCCCAAGATTCCATAGGATGTTGAAAGTAGAATAATAGCCCCATAACTGTAGTGCAGAAAAGGCCTATGTGTCTACCATATTGGTTTATGTCTGGTCACATGACTGCAGCAGCTGCAGTAAGGTGGGTTTTTTGGGTGAGATTTTGTTTTTGTCTTAGATTCCTGCTATGTATGCACATATTCACAAAAAAATTGATTTCCTGACACTCTTATTGGCCACCTGAGCACCTACAAAATGAAGCTAGTAGAGCTGGGGGAGGTGAAACCTGTGAATGTGTGCAATAGTATGTATGTGAAGGATCACACACACACACACACACAGTGACACTGCCTTTTCTAGGAATGAATTTAACTAAGGAAGCTACCCTTCCATGGTGAGAATGATCAGGTAACCATCTGGTGGGAATAATCAGGTGACCATCTAACCTATGGGACCACTCACAAACCTGCCTCTGTCCCCCTTCCACATCCCAATTCTACTGCAATCTGAATTCCACACATTTTTTAAGAAAACATACTCAAGTCACACATTTTTAAAAAAACCAGTTCTTCCTCAAAACAGCACAGTAAACAGGAGATTGTTTAAAATTGCCTGAAAGCCCTCGGGTGTCAAAAAGACATGTTTTCACGGCAAAAGGAGAAGAATATGACATGTTCCAACAGGACTGGGATTGATGTAAGGACACATTGTTCAGCCTGTGTAGATTCAGTCCCGATTTGGCAAAAAGCGGAATAACAATAAGATGTTTACGCTGAATTATTGAAAGAAGTTAAAAATTACAATATATTTTCCCTTTGTTTTGCTGTTAAAAGTGGAAATGGAATCTATTGGGAGTTTAGAGATTTTCGGTATAGGTATTTAAGAGAGAAAAATATGTTTGATCCCCATCAACCAAGGAAATGCTTTGACTAATATTGCTGTGTATGGCACTCGTATCTAAAATGAAATAATGTTGTATTCCATGCACTTTTATATTTTATCTCTAACTTTATCTATCAGTTTGCCCACTAAGGGTTCATATATCATGAATTCAGTGCAACAGTCTCTGTAGTTTTCCCATTTTTACTGACTGTTGTCTTAAAATTTCCAGTAAGGCTAGTGGGTTCTGAATGCTTCTGAGTTTAAAACTCTTATTTGGACATTTTTCCATGTGAGTTTAGATGTTACTAACAACAACAGCAGCAACAAAAATTAGACATTTATGCTGGAATTTCTTAGCAGTGGAATCAGTGTCTCACAGCAGTGGAAAGCACCTTTTCATAATCCATTCCCTCCACCCAAATAAGGAGCATTTTTTTCTACCATCTTCCTTGAAAATATTAGGTTCCATTAAAAGACAGAAATGGGATAACTGAGGTTGAAAAAAGACAAATGTTTTACAAAATCAAGCTTAAATTGAAACCAATGACCAAAAAAGGCAAGTTATGCCCTGCTTTAGGGAAAAAAAATACTACTCAGCTCCAAAGGTTAAAGAACCAAAGGTACTGAATGCAAACTGAAATCCAAGGAATAACATGAGAGACTCACATAATAGCAGTACTGGCTAGAAAATACGTGATTTTAAGATCAAGATGCCATCCAGAAGGTCTGCAGAGGGGAGAGGAAGAAAGGCTCATATACAAAAGAAAATACATGAAATTTTAAAAATTAAAATTTGGAGGAAAGCAAAACTGACTGATTCTTCCATTTCAAGTGACAAGGAGAAATATCTTTGAAAAAGAATATTTGATTTATGTTTGCAGTTTGGAATTAACAATGAAGTCTTTGGGTATATCTGTGATATATAGTTTTTAACTGACATCACTCTTTCATTTGGAATCCTGGGATGTGTAAGCTGGTAAGGCATGTAGGTTTCTCTGCTAGATAACTCTGGTGCTTGAATTCCTTGAACTGCCACATGAGAGCTCTCTGTCAAGGAATTCTAAGTACCACACCAAACTACAAATCTCAAGATTCCTTAGGAGGGAGCCATAACAATTAAACCTGCATCTATCTGCTGTAAATATACTCTGAATCTTCAAACACAGTGGACTAGAAGTTCTTTGAGGGTTTGGACTATAATAGATTCCAAGGGGAAAGAATCCAAAGAAGATATTTCATATATGTGAATTGAAAAATTAACAGGGTGAGAGTTTTGCATAATTATTGAAGGTGGAAAAATCTGGAATGGTCTGGAGAAGTATGGCAGAATGGGGAGGAGGTAGGCATGAGTATATGAGGAAAGCAGTATTTTGATTACCCTGATAATTTGTAATTTCAATGGTCCAACTAGTTCCTCCATCAATGCCACTATAAGTACTATAACCAGCAGCTGGCAGCCATACCTATGATGAAACTCTCTGAATTTAACTAAGCTGGTCCTTGGACTACAGACATGCAGCTTGTTGCTAGGGCCATACTCAAAACCTGTCAGAGCTTTTTTCTCCATTGCTTAGGTGAATATTAAGTTATTTAAAACATTTTTCCTTTCTCCAAGAGAAATATTGCAAACAAAATGGCCAGTCTGTGCATCATCTGAAGAGCTTAAAATGCTTAACTTTCTTAAATCTCATTGATTTCCATGGGACACAGAAACCCATGGAAATCAATAATATTTAACTTTGGCTGGATTGTGCCCATTAAGTGCTGTGCCCTGCTAAACTCTTCACCAAACAAGTAAATGTACCCTTTAACCTAGAGCTTAGAATAGGTTGTCTTCTGGGATATTATTTGATATTCAGCACCAGCCAAGCTTTTTGAAGGTCCAGGTGAAAAATCAAGATTTTAATTGTTCTTTGAAATCAATACTTCTAGTCAGTGTTAGAATAAATGATTTTTATTACACTATTAGTTGTGCTGTAGCGTTGCCATTTTCTGTGAAAGATATAATTTGTTCTGAGACACAGAGTAAAAGATCTTACCTACTGGCTGCCTATTCCCTGCAGCAGCAATTTCAACTAGAGTCTTTTTTTTTTCATATTGAGAAGAAAAAGAGCGAGCTGAAGAGACAGACTCTGTGGTCTGATAGCTCACCTAGTGTTTCTCTGCTGGGTCTCTTACATGAAGCAAATATAGTCTGTAACTCAAAATCCAGGCTGGGTCAGTATGGTGGTGAATCCACTTTGAGGTTTAGTACAAAAATAGGTTCAGCACCTTAGATGTCTCTTTTACAATTCAGAATAAAAATTAGAACAGAATCACTACCACACTGACATAGCTCAAAACTAGGAATAAGAAAAATCTGTCAGTTTCCATGTTCTCCCACATTTGAATTTTTTTAAACTTCGTGGTCTTCCCATACTGAATATGCAGTTGGTAAAGCTGATCTTTTTCTCACCTCAAATGGCAATCAATTTCTATCCCATTTGTGCTGGCCAAATTAAATATGCAGGGTTATTGTCAGAATGGAAAGCACCATATTTTACTTGTCTGCCAAACAGCTATTAAAGGGAAAGAAAAGGAGAAGGAGAAAAAGCCACCCTAATTCAGCACTAGAATGGTTGAATACATAGAGATTCAAACTCAGATACCTAAGAGGCAACTAGTCAAAACCTGCTGCTTGGATGGACTGATCTGTCCATTTAAGTTTCTACTATTTTCATTTTTTTTTAAAAATAAAGACATGAAGATCTGTTCTTAGCAAATAAAATAACTTTATTAACTTTGTTAAAGTCTTACCAAAATATAATGATACAAATTTCTCACCCAGACCTACTTAAAGTGTTAAGTTTTAATTTCATATTTCAGTTGTTACCAGACATTTGACTGCAATCAATTCATTGGACAGAGGCAAGGGCTTCAGTCTTATTGCTCACATACACATGTACAAATTGGGATTATGCACACATATGTCTTTTTTTTTTTTTTTACACTGTAAAAGGAGGCATTCATTACCTCCTTGTTCAGTGTTTAGCATTCTCCTCTACCCTGCAGCTTTCAAGCCCAGGAGTGCTACCACAGCTGTTTATTGGTTCTGAGGCAGCAACACCCTGCTGCAAGTTGCTGGAGATCTGGGACAGAGATCTTTGTTACCGTATCTTTCTCCACTTCCACAACTACCATCAGGGAGTGCCTGGTTGCCTCTCTGTCTTTTCCTTCAGTCTTCAAATGACTGTGGCATAGGGTTGCCATGTCTGGACTAACCCAGGCAAAACTTGAAACCTAGGAATGATCCCTTGTAATGTCACAGGGACTGGATCCTAGTGATGTTCTAAAGCAACTTCCATGAAGCCTACAACAGTTGCACAAAGTATATCATTCAAATAAGAAACATCAAATCTAACAAGAAAAATACACACATATAAAGCATACTTTTCAAGGCTATGCTCTTACATATTCTTCCCCCTTGCCGTGAAGATTAAAGAAGAGGCCCAGGCCTTGACATCTGGCAACCCTACCTCAGCAGTGTCCCAAGGCTTGAAATCTGCTGTCCAAGGGTCAGAAGAGCATTGAGTTGTGTGTACGCTTTGCTCTGATATGCTGTGAATTAGTTTCCATCACTAACAAACAAAACAAAAAAATGCAGACCAGACCAGTCTTACAGTGCTGAATTTTGTTATAGTTGTGGCCACTTATTGGTGGAAAAGTATTAATGAAAATGTTAATTAACAAGTCATGAAAATATCTATAACAGGCAGAAAGTCATGTGGATATTTGCTAACATCTGGTTCTGGGACTTATTTGCCTCCCTGAAACCCAGTTCTTGCCTA